>JASDQU010190054.1:20068-30211 GCA_032191745.1 Picea mariana
CCCCCCCAACACACTAATTCATCTAAAATTCGTGCAGGAAAAATTCTCAGAGGTGAGAAATCAAAGGAAACAATTGAAACAACATCCAAGGGAAATAAATATGAAGACACTGTTCAGATTGAAAGCATAAGAAAATAAGAAAAAGAGGAAGCATTAGCGACCCCAAAAAAGGAGAAGTTGGAAAAGAAACAGAGGTAGTAATAGAGGAGGTTGCATCTGTCGTTGGAAAGCCACGCGAAACCTTGGAACAACTAGAGATACCAAATACCCCAGTGGTTGAACCATCACTCAGTGGAGAGATGTCACTACACCCCTACAGGTTGTTTGGAGATATGGCAGAAGAAGATGGAAATGCATCTAATGAAACAAAGACATTTGGGTTCCCCATACTGGATAGAGATGTTTCTATGAAGAACATTCCATTTTCCTCACTACCTCATTTCCATGGTATGTCAACATAAGATCCTGAATCATTTTTGTTTGAATTTGACATACTATGTAGGAGTTATAATTACACTGATAATGATAAAAAATTAAAACTTTTCCCAGCTACACTAAAAGATTCAACACTAAGGTGGTTTATGAGCCTAGGAGAAAAAACTATTTTTTCTTGGGATGGTATGAAGAAGACCTTCCTCTAGAAATACCAAGATTACTGCATACCTAGGGATACTAGGAATGACATATTCGAAATGCAACAATCTAAAGAAGAAATATTGGAAGATTACCTAGAGAAGTTCCTATACAACTACCAAAAGACTAAGCAATTTTCCTTAGACACAACTATAGTTAGGACTATATTTCTAAAGGGTGTGAGGGATGATTCCATTGAAGTATTAAACCTCATTAGTTATGGAGATGTGTACCAAAATCCATTTTCATACATAGCAAAGTATTGTAAAAGATACTCCCGCAGTCAAGCTAAAACTGGAAAAAGTATAAGGGATCCTACAAACAAAATTGTTAAACCCACATCAGGAGGTGTCACTAGGATTGAACTAGGAAATATATTAGAAAAATTCAAAATAGATATCCTAAACACCATCAGTTCCCAACTTGATACTATGAAAATTAAAAGAAAAAAAGAGGAAGAAAATGTTGCGTTAGCAATTTTCTGTCATTGGTGTAGGAAAAAGAACCCTGAAAAGGAATGTCCCCTTAATGTTATTGAAATATGTGGTCTATGTACAAAGGATCATCCTACTAATGAATTCCCTTCCTTACGCAGACTTAAGGCCATATTCAAGGGAGGAGGAGAACCTAAAACATCCTACCCTCCTAAGATACCATGGAGACAACAAAACCCCAATATGTTTGCAGACCCAACTACACAATACCCACAACAACAATGGGTACCTCCCATGTCTTATCCTCAATGGTCTCCACAACATCCACAAACCCAACCTTGTCAACAAGGATGGAGAGGACCTGCATATGGGAATATTCCCTTTTAGCCAACAAATTTTCCAACCTATCCACAATACCCTTCGAATATCTCCCAACTGCTCCCAGGATTTAATTCTCCTGCTCTTATTCCACCTCCACAGTTGCAACAACAACTTGCACTACCTATGAATCCAAATATGCAACAACAAATGAAAGATGCACCTATTCAAAACCCTCCTCGGCCTACCCCTATTCCTGCACAACCTATCCCTAATCCAAATAACAGGCCGACACAACCTGTACAAAACCTTGAAGTACAAACCTTCCCCACTTATGTAATAATGCCAACTTCATTTAATGGAATTGAATTAAGATCAGGGAGGGTTGTAAATAAAACAAATCCTATTGTGGTTATCCAAGAATAACAAGTCAATAATAACACAAATCAATAAGAATAACAAATAGATATTCAAACAGTTCAAAGAGAAAAACAAATGACTAATCCATTAAATGAAGAAAGAAACACCCTTGTACAAAAAGAAACTCCTTCTCCCAACTCCCTTGCAATAGAAATACCTCAGAGAACAAATCCCCCTTATCTAGAAAGGTTACTTGTAAACAAATCTGAGGAACCTCTAGGACATAATCTAGAGACTGAACTTAGAAATATATGTGTGAAGATCCTACTACTACAAGCCATCAAAGAAATACTTATCTATGATAAAATTGTAAGGGACCTTTGCATTAAAAAGACATGGAGGAAGTGGAAGGAGCCTCCTATCATATAGGTGGTGGGGAAGTTGTTAGATTTTATAACAAAAATGCCATCCAAGTATAGTGATCCATGGAACCCAGTGGTAACCATAGAAATTAATGGTGTTGATTTACCTAACACTCTGATTGATATAGGGGCAGTAATAAATGTGATGTCAGTAAACACTATGAAAACACTGCAACTAGATCACCTACGACCAACAAAAACTTTGCTGGAGCTTGCAGACAAATCAATCATCACCCCAACAAGAAGCTTAGAAGATATAACAATTACTTTGGCCTCTTGCGAATACCCTGTGGATTTCTTAGTGATTCATCCAAAATCCTCCAAACTAGGACACCCAGTAGTACTCAACCGACCTTGGTTGGCCACTGCTGATGCATTTATTGGTTGTTGATCGGGAGAGATGAAAATTTCCAATGGCACTCAAAGTAAAAAACTTATCTTCTTTCCCCCCACCCAACCAATCACTGAAGTTCCTCTCTGGTTGGAGAATCCCTATAGGGAGGAGGATTGCACCCAACCCTTGTTGACACTTGAACAAGTAAAAGGAGTACAAGAGCAAACTAAACAATTTTTTTTAAGTCTATTCTTGGCTGATTCAACATGCATTGAATATCCTCAATCTTTTCCTAACTACACGCATATCTTTAGCCCCGAACTTCAGGAAATTTGGCACCCTTCTACTTCTATGGTAGCCACCATTTCACAAATAGATGAAGGGAAAGAATCAACTGTTCAAGATGTTGAAATCAGTCCTGGAAAGTCCTTGTATATCAATGCTATCTTAGAAACAGATCAACAACAAAAGTTGATACAAATGATTTAAGGGAAATCTGATGCTTTTGCATGGGATTACTTTGACATGAAAGGGATCCACCTAGACACTTGTATGCATCATATTTATACTAACGATCAAATCAGACCTATTAGGCAGCTATAAAGAAAAATGAATCTAACCTTGAAAGATATAGTGAAAGAAGAACTCCAGAAACTCTTGCAAGCCAATTTCATTTACCCTATATCAGATAGCAAGTGGGTCTCCCCATTAGTTATTGTACCTAAGAAAAATGGTAAATGGAGGATTTGTGTGGACTTTAGATAATTAAATAAGGATACCTATAGAGACTACTTTGCCTTGCCTTTCATAGATTAGGTCTTAGACACTTTGTCTGGGAAGAGGTATTTTTCTTTCTTGGATGGGTTTCGTGGTTACAATCAAATCCAAATTTCACCAGAGGATCAGGATAAGACCACATGTACCTATCCCTGGGGGACCTAGGCCTATAGGGTTCTTCCTTTTGGTTTATGTAATTCCCCTGCTACCTTTCAAAGGGATGTCTTTGTTATTTTCTCTGATTTGACCCATGACTATGTGGAATTCTACATGGATGAATTCACAGTGTATGGGGATGATTTCCAATAGGCATTGGATAATTTGGAGAAAGTACTGGTTAGATGTAAAGAGACCAACCTTTCACTTAATCATGAGAAATATAGAATGTTGCTCACTAAAGGAATTTTTCTAGGTCACCACATATCTGGTACAGGAATACGAGTAGACCCTGCCAAGATTGACATTATTTCCCAAATCAAGATCCCTAACTCACAAAAGGAAGTTAGAATTTTCTTAGGACATGTTGGTTATTATAGGAGGTTCATTCAAAACTTTACAAACCTAGTTTCCCCCCTATTCAAATTGTTGACAAAAGATGCTGAATTTTGTTGGAATGAACAATGCCAAATATCCTTTGAAATCTTAAAAACAAAGCTATCAAGTGCCCCTATTTTGAGAGGACCAAACTGGTCTCTTCCTTTCCATATTTGCACAGATGCCCCAAATACCGCTTTGGGAGTTGTCTTAGGACAAAGGGAAGGATAGATTTCTTATGCTATATACTTTGTCAGCAAGAATCTCTCACCTACTGAAGTAAACTATACTGTCACGGAAAAATAATTTTTGTCAGTAGTGCATGCCATCAACAAGTTTAGACACTATATAACAGGATACAAAGTTTTTGTGCACACTGACCATTCAACTATCATATTTTTAATGAACAAACCTGTTACAAATTCTAGAGTGACTAGATGGCTATTATTACTACAAGAATTCAATATCACTATTATTGATAGGCCTGGAAAAGATAATTTGGTTGTTGATTTCTTGTCTAGACTTATTCATACAGGTGACAGTACTCTAGTAGATGATGATTTTCTGGATGAGAATCTATTTGTTATTTCTACTTACACCCCTTGGTATGCAGACGTAGCTAAATATATTGTAACCAGAAAGATGCCTCAAAGTATATCCTCCTGAGAGAAACAAAGAAGTATTCAGCTAAGTGCCAATTATATATGGCATGAGGATTGATTATACCGAACTGGACCAGATTTCGTAATCAGAAGATGTGTTCAGGAGGAAGAGATGTAGGATATCTTCAAATCTTGTCATTATGGCCCATGTGGAGGCCATTTTGCTAATAAAAGGAAAACATACAAGATTCTATAGTCTGGATATTATTGGATGTTGGTTCTTAGCTGGACGACGTCTCTCTACTACCTATGTCATAGACCCAGGGTTCATATCTATAAGGGTACCAACAAAGACTAAAATTATTGGCCCTTCTGGTGTTATAACCCTAATTTGCACCATACATGCTTACCTGGCATCAGGCCATCTTAGATCCCTTCTTTACCAAAGCACTATTGAACAACTCTTTAAAAAGCCTCTTTTATAAAGGCCCACATGCCCTACTCCATTACTGCAAGCATGTACATGATAACTGACCTAAAACAACCCGCATGGACCGACAAAAGCACGAAAAAAGGAAAGTTGTCGACATAACACACAACTTTGGGTGAGTTAACTAAAACTCCCGACCATGCGTGGCTGAGGGTTTGTCCAAATACCTAGATTCTTCTAGCCTATAAAAGAAGGGTTAGGGGTCCCATTTGGAGGAGGAGAAATAGAGTAAAGAAACTCTACCCAATTGTGTATTCCCATTGTCCCAACCCTTTAGTCATCCTTGTGCAAGAAGAGATATAAAGCAAAGAAGTTGGAGGACATTTGAAGAGGAGCCTAGGATCAGGATTCACGAAGCAATGGCCGGTCTCGACATTGTCAATCTTGAGAGGATAGCTACCAAAAAGAAATCATGCATGAAGAAGGATCGACATTGAACATCCGGAACAAGGTATGTTGATCTAACCATGTATTTGCTGAAAAGAAATGGGGATTAGGTCTGGGGACAAGGGTAGAAAGTAGTTTTCTTTTGGTCATATCTGCATGCATAATATAACCCTATTTTCTAGTCCGTAGAGGGATTTCCCACCACAACAAAATTGGCGACCATACTGGGGAAGTCTCTAGGGTTCCTGGGAATTTTTTTTTTTGGGTAGTTTTAAAAGACTGGTTTTCTTGCCTGTTTTTTGAAGTTTTTGCAAAGTCTGAGCTAGCAGAGAGTCTAGTTTTCCATACCAGCTATCTCTATTATTTTCTTGACTATGTTTTTTTGAGACCCATAGAGGTACACACGGCCTACATAAGGTCTTCACGCGTGTACCCACACCCTACTCTCTTACAGCCCACGTGTAAATGCTAGCTACAGAAGTAACAGTAGTGTGTAGATTCCAGAAACTTTTGGAGGCAGTCATCCTCTTCCCTGTTAGAATCAGTCAATTTCAGGGGTTTTCTGGAACTTTGTCTAAGTCTTGGTTGTTTGCAGTCTTATCTCAGATTAGTTTTTTTTTCGAATTTTTTCTTTACATTGTTTTCCTTTTTTTAAAGAGAGTGTCTAAGCCTTCAAGAGATCCTAGTTCTCAATATCAGTGGTCTCTTCTTGGTTTGGATTGTCTGTTTTTATTTTGTTTCATATTTTTAGAGATACATGCGGCCTGTATAAGGCCAACACGTGAAGGAAATTTGCCACTCAAACAAGCAAATGCAATCGAAGGAAAGTTTCCGACGGAACACACAGCTCGCATGCACACGCTTCTTGTTGGATTGTCAGTAGTGTGCTTGTGTAGGATAGTTTTTGTTGAGGGTAAGGAAGTCATCCTTTCCCTTGACGAGACTTATACCTCTCAGGTTTTTCAATCTCTGTCTTAGCAGTTAGTAGCTTAGGATTGATCTTAGCCTTAGCTTTCTTTTTTCATTTGAAAGTTGTCATTAAAAAAATTTCCTTTAGGGTTTTTAGACAAGTGTGAGAGTCATTTTTTAAGTTGCTAGTGTGTGATTTCTTGAAGTGATTCTTTGCGATCTGCGATTAGGCCATAATTTTTTTTCTTGGTTTTTTACTTGATGGTATTTTTCCTTTTTTCTTTATCATCATTTAAATAAAAAAAAATCTCTTTCATTTTCTCGTTTGGTTGAAAAGTGTGATTTTGCATTAGTAGCCAGGGAAAAATCTTTGTTTTCTTAAGTTATTGATAGTTTATTTAGATCGTAAGTAGCTCATAGTCGATTGAAATCCTTCTTTAAGTTTGTTGATTCAAAAGATCTTAAAAAAATAAAAATAAAAAATTTTGAAAAGTTGTTGAGAATTTGCGTTAAGTGAAATTTTTGTTTCCAGCTTTCTGTTCATTTTTTAACTTTCGTCTTTCAAAACATCATCATTTTCACTTTCATACCCCTTAACATAAGACAAGACATAAAATTAACACTAAATCTAAAATTCATTAGACTTTTATGTTTGTAGGGTTAACCAACTAGTTCAGGATTAGGGCTTTGGATTAGGTTGGAGAGGAAACTCTCCAAGGCCATTAAAATCAAACATTGGAGTCTGAGTTAGGGAGTGTCCAAGTCTAGTATCATGAAATTTATATGGGACCCCCCTCTAACACAAGGGATAAACATGAGGTTGCATGGGGAAAGGTAGCAGAGATAACCCCTCCAAAGATGGACCAATCGTAGTGGAGAACACATATAGAGGGCTTGTTTTGGGATTCTGTCGATTGAATTTGCAATGGGGATTCGTGGGTATCGAATCCAATCAAGGTCCTCAGTTTTCTTCCGGACCACTTTCTTTCGATACCTTTGATAGGTTTCAGGCTCGATACCCTGCTCATTGTGGTCTACCCAACTTTCAACTGTACCCACCTGGTGACTGTTCGTGCGTTGGCAACCTAGTTGCCTATCTTTTTTAGGGACATACACAGGTGAATGTTGGGGTATACCGTGGTAGCTAGGATAGACATCGGGCCACGCTTTTTAGAGTATACCCTGAGGGTGGTTCCATTTTTGAGTTTCACTTGCACCAGTAAGTTGCTCTAGTGTTGGTTGTTGTAGCTATTCTTCCAATTAATTTAGTGTTTGCCTGTCTTATCTTCTACGGACTTTTTTAGTGCGTGTTGTTTTTGAACGGTTAGACTACCCTAGTGTGTCTTTGATCTTCTCACACAGTGGAGGATCACAAGATCTACCGGTCACGAAGGCTTCTTGGCCTACTGCCGGTTACACTAGAGCCACCCCCGCCACCACTAAGGCGAAATCTAGACCAACAAGGGTCTTTTGAAGCGACCAGGTCACAAGAAATTATGCCTGACCAACATCCATAGGAATCGACCATTTTAGACCTTGGAGCACAAGCCTTTGGTCCATTTGAAACCTCCACCACTAATCTTTCGGCACCCACCATTGTACCGATTCATCCTTACGAGTGCCAGACAGTGTTGCACGCAACAATGGAAACAAATGTTGTTACTCCTTCTGGGAATTCTTCAATTCCCACTACGGTTGTCACCACAGGAGAGTTTCCACCTCCTAACCCACCGTCACCAGTTCGAGCCACCATGGTATCGACTGCCTCTACATCGCACAGTGGTTCAATACTATCTTTTGTGGTGGCCACAACCCATTTCACACCAAGTGCGACAGGCCCTCTGTTCTCATACAGGATGCCTAGTTCAAGTACAAGTCCTGTACTTTCCTACTCCACTTTATAGACTTTAGGTATAGGGGCAGGGAGCTCTAATGCTCCTCTTCAAGGACACATGGGGGGCATTCCTGCTCCTTTTAACACTTTCCCTTATTGGGGAGGTCATATACCTCCTTCATCCCCTTCACTCGGTGGCTCAGATCAGTAAACCGCTGAGCAACTTATACACCATAGTTTACTTGGAGCGGGGAGTCAAGGACCACCTTCGCATAATATGCTGGTAGGTTTGACATTGTTTTCTTTGTTCGGTGTGTTTGGTAAAAATGCTTTCTCATCAGCTACTTTCCCAACTGCGGGCAACCCCAGTTTCGAACAACCTATTCCTATGCAGGGTACTATTCATGCACAGGGGGCACACCCAGGAACTTCTTCCGCAACAGGGCCTTGGAATTCTTGGTCAGGATCAGTTTCCTCATCAGGAATGATGATCTAGGGTAATTATTTTCATAATCAATGGAACCCCGAAAAAAGTACTATGCCTATCCCCATGGGACTGACATGGAGCAATCCTTCCTAAAGTCCTTCGAATGTAATGCATTCCCAACCATCTATGTCCTATTTCAGAAATTTGCCAATGATGTCTCCTCACACGCAAAATCCTTATGTTGGCCATGGCCATCGTTTCTACCAGAATCTAGGCTAGCAGCTGAACTTTACTTGGCAACCTAGTGCTAGTCAAACTCCAAGCCCCTTTTTCCCAGGTTATCACCAACAACCCAAAATACCTTTTCTGGCAACCTTGCATTTTCCAGACTTGACAAGGTTGTTGAATGACCCTATCTGTCATGATCCGTGTTGGCATTCTATGTCGACAAAGTTTCCGTCGGTCATCCCAAATTTTGAAGCCAAGACTAAAGAAGATCCAGGAGATCATGTGACTACCTTCCATCTTTGGTGCTCATCTAACTCGTTGAAAGATGATTCCGTACAGTTGCGATTATTTCAATGTACTCTCATTGGGAGTGCTGCGAAATGGTACATTGAGCTCGACCGCTCAAGATACTCTTCCTTCGGTGAACTAGCGATGGCTTTCCTAAACCATTTCTAGTTGCCTGTGAGATACGATGCTAGCACCGAATTGCTGGCCAATTTCTCACAAACTAAAGCGGACCATATCTCTGATCACATTCAAGAATGGAGAGGAAGAAAGAGTTTAATTAAGGTACCAGTCCCACCATCATTCCTGCTCAAGTGGTTTCTTAAGTCTTTGGTCCCACAGTTGTCCAAGGACATCGCGATGTCAGGAGTATTTTTCGAAGAAGATGCCATCATGAGAGCTCAACAACTTGAGCTAATCTATTCCCAATCTGGTTTATTATATGAGATCTTACCAAATGCACCACACTCAATACTTGATAAAGCCATACAGAAAGCTGGACCACATGCCGATGGTATTGTTGCTTCAACACAAACAAAGCCCGCTGAGCAACTAACGACTCAGTTGCAATAATTTTCTATACAACACACAGCGGCCAGCCAAACTACTACTTTGGTTGCTCCCCCTACCAAAATGTCGGATGTACACACAATGAAATTGACTAATCCAAAGGCCACCCAACAGCCTGAAGGAAAGAAAAAATAATGAAAGAAGGGTAAGGGGGATACGAAACCCATCGATAATGCTGGCGGGGGCAATAATGAGAAACGGAAGGCGAGGTATCCATGCAACTTGTGCACGGAGGACCACCTGACCCACCTTTTTCCCCGGCTTGCAGAGGCCTAAAGGTTTGTGACACAACAACACCAATCCATTCCAACATGGGGAAAATCTAACACAGGCCTCTGCAAGCACGGAAGGAGGCAGCCAAGAACAATCTCTACCTATGAACAACCCTGCATCCGCGAATGTATATATGGTGAAGAGTGATTCTTTTATATCGACTAGAGCGCATGACTATAATAAAACAAGCACTTCTGAGAAGGGTAAAGAAGCTGAACTCCCATCTCTTCCTCTACAGATTGAGAAAACGTTGGGCGAAACAAAGACACGCATTTCCAAAGGCACATTCAAAAGAGCTTATCATAACCCCAAACGCAAGGGCCGCC
>JASDQU010190058.1:9224-20261 GCA_032191745.1 Picea mariana
AGAGTGTCTACTACTATGAAAATCGAGTCATGTCTCCTTGCCGTCAGTGGCAATCCAACAATAAAATCCATCGAAATAACCTCCCATTTTGATTCCGAAATAGCATGTGGTTGTAGTAATCCTGTTGGGTGTCTATGTTCAGTCTTTACCTGTTGACATTCTAGACATCTGGCCACATAGTTGACTATGCTAACCTTCATTCCCTTCCATAATAATAAGGGTTTAAGGTTTTCCCTCATCTTCGTGACTCTTGGGTAAGCCATGTAAACTGCTCTATGAGCCTCGCTAAGGATCAACATCCTCAACTCGTCATTTGGTGGTACGTAGATTAAATTTTTAAACCTCAATAATCCATCACTATCAAACGAAAATCCTTCAAATCGTGGTACCATCATTGTGTTTTGTTCGATAAAACCCTCGACCTCTTTGTACTAGTCATCATTACGCTGTAAAATTAAAATCTTTTCATGCAGATTCATCTGGAGAGGTAGCACCGAAAAGATGCGTGGTCTCCGACTCAATGCATCCACCACTCAATTCACTGTTCCTTTTATGTAAGTAATCTCAAATTTGTACTCGCTAAGCAATTCCGACCAACACCGTTGTCGCACGTTCAGGTCACTTTGCATAAATATGTGTTGTAGTCCACAATGGTCAGTCTTTAGTTCAAATTTTCATTCAAAAAGGTAGTGTCTCCAAACCTTCAAGGCATATACGATGGCTAACAACTCCAAATCGTGCGTTGCATAGTTCTCCTCATGCCTTCTCAGTTTCCTCGAGATGTAAGGGATCACTCATCCGTCTTGCATCAAGACTCCGCCTAAGCCTTCCTTGGATGTGTCAGTGCATACCAAGAAGTTCGCGTCCATGTCAGGGACCTTTAGTATCGGTTCTATTGTCAACAACT
Organism: Picea mariana; assembly: GCA_032191745.1. Classification (NCBI taxonomy): domain Eukaryota; kingdom Viridiplantae; phylum Streptophyta; class Pinopsida; order Pinales; family Pinaceae; genus Picea; species Picea mariana. The sequence continues at coordinate 10,132 of JASDQU010190058.1, forward strand.
CCTTGAGCCTCTGAAATGATTCTACGCATTTCTCTGTCTAAACAAACTTCTTGTTTTTCTTCTGTAATTCTGTGATCGGATTTTCTATCTTCGAAAACCCCTCAACGAACCGTCGATAGTATCCTAATAAACCCATGAAGCTACGCACTTCCGAGACATTTTTCGGCGCAGGCCATTCCATAATGGCCTCAACCTTCGCTGGATCTACATTGATACCTTCACCAAAGATGATGTGCCCTAAGTAGTGGATCTTAGATTGATAAAATGAGCATTTGGATAACTTCCCATACAATTTGTGCTCTCGCAGACACTGTAGTACCAAGCGCAAGTGCTCGTCATGCTCATCCGTCGTCTGAGAGTAAATCAAAATATCGTCAATGAATACCTGGACGAAATTGTCCAAGTACTCGTGGAACACCCCGTTCATCAAACTCATAAATACCCCTGGGGCGTTTGTCAGTCCAAACGATAAAACAGTATACTCATAATGTCCAAACCTTGTCTTAAAGGAAATCTTAGGAACGTCATCTTCCTTAATTCATAACTGGTGATACTATGATCGCAAATCGATCTTTGAGAACACCGTTGCACCCTTCATTTGATCAAACAGATCATCAATCCTTGGAAACGGATATTGATTCTTGATCATGGCGTTGTTCAATTGACGGTAGTCAATGCAGAGCCTCCATGACCCATCCTTATTTTGAATGAAAATAACAGGTGCACCCCACGATGACACACTTGGACATATCAGTCCCAGGTCCAGCAATTCTTTTAGTTGCATTCTTAACTCTTGTAATTCCAGGGTCAACCTTCGATAAGGCATTCTCACTATCGGTTCAGTTCCCAGTTTTAGGTCTATAGTGAACTTGAATTTTCTGTGCGGCGGAATCCCAGGAAAATCCTTCGAAAATACATCCACAAACTCTCTCACCACCGGAAAGTGTTCTAAACCTTCCGTTAATCCCTTCGCATTTAACGCAAGGATCACATAAAGCTTGCACCCCTTGTGCATGCTCTTCTGTAGCTGTAAGGAAGAGATGAACCTCAGGGAAACTCCATGGTTCCATCCTACAATCACACATCTCTGTCCCTCGTCATCAACCAAGCTCAATCATTTCATCTTACAGTTGAGTATCACCTCATGCGATTCCAACCAGTCCATACCAATTACGACATCATAAGATCCTAAGATCATGATGTACAGGTTGGCCCTTGTGACAAACTCTCCCAGGTTAAGGATACATCCCGTAATCTTTCCTCCAACCTTCTGTTTGGCTCCCGAAGCCATCTCTACGAATCTAAACTCGTCTTGTTCGACTTCCTTTACCTTAATCCTTTTTAGCACTGCACCAGAAATGAAACTCTCAGTAGCACTGGGATCTATCAAAATACTAAGGGTCTAGTCAGTGACGGTACCTGTCCTCTCAAGCACAACCGACTGATGCTCTGCCTGGCGGTTATTCACCACTGCATGAATCCAATGGGCCTTGCCCATATCTCCCACGGTAGTGGGTCCGGCTGATCCAGACGCTCTAGTCCTCTCCACCGAGTAGTCGCACTGGTAGTGTGGCTCCCCACACATCCAACACCCCTTCTTCGGCCCAATAGTCCTGGTACCTGAAGTAGAAGATGACGGCCCACCGGCCTGGAATCCTAGTCTGTTCTGTTGAACAGGCCTAAACAACTGCTATTGCGGTCGACGTTGCTACTGATGCTGTGGTCCCCGATAAGGTTTCCGCTGCTGAGCCATCAATCACCGAGGTGTAGTGAAAGTGTATCCCCTTTGGAAGCCACGATATCTCGGCATATGTTTGGTTGGTGTCTGATGTTGCTGTGCTCCAGATGACACATGCCCTGCTAGTCTCATTGAAGTCCTGGTCTGACCTCGCTGATAAGCTCCTCCTCTACTATGAGGTCCTTCTGGATGGCATCATGTAAGGTTTGAGGCATCAAAATCCTGACCTTTGCACATATGTTGTCGTTAAGGCCGAACACGAACCTGTTGACCTTAAGTTTCTCAGTGTTAAGGTGTGGAGCATACCGGAGAAGCTCCATAAAATGGGCCTCGTACTTAGGCACCGTACAACCACCCTGTCGTAAGGCGTTGAACTCGTTGAGATAACGCTCAATGAATTACTTTGAAAGGTATCGCTCTCGAAACCGTTCCTCGAAGAGATCCCATGACACGTCTTCGATGGCCATGTTTAGCTACGATAGGAGCGTCTTCCACCATAGAAGAGGGCTTCCTTTTAGTTGGAAGACCGCCATGCGAACCTTCATGTTGGAGGTATAATCGCAAAGTGCAAATCACATCACCATGTTCTCCAACCATGCCTCGGTGGCTGCGTCATCTGGGGCACCAAAGAACTCGAGAAATTTGACCTTCTCGAGTTCACGGTGAATTCTACCAGTACCGACCGGAGTGTGCGGTGGAACCTTAGCCTCATCTCTATCCAAACGGCTGATTAGTGCCTCAGACATGCGCTAAAAAGATCTCATCATTTCGACCACATCACCAACTTCTATCTACTCTTGTCTGACAATCTGCTCATCTCCCTGGGGGTTAGATCCCTCGGGCATGGATGCCACTGGAGGTGTCGTGCCTCCTCCCCTAGCACCCTATCATCTGCCTCTGCGATGTCCTCTAACCATGATTACCTGCATGAATACAAGTCAAATCAATTAGTAACATTATAATCAAATCATATCAACGAAATCCGTAGCGATCCCAAGTAACATCCCCTTCTGATACCCACTCTAATACCACATGTAACATCCCCATCTGATACGAATCCTACGATGTACAACCAGTAAAATCACACTTAATTTTTTTATTTTTTTTTTGGTGTGTGTGTGTGTAGGAAGGTAATAATGACATTATACTCAACATCGCAACGCGACGACAACAGAACACATACAACTCACACAACAACAACATAACGGCCTAACATAAAAGCACATCAAGCACCTGGAAGCAATGTATGACATTCAACCGATGAAAAATAAGAATGACTACCTGCCCGTCCTACCCTGCAATGGTTAGGACCTCCAGGACACATAAGCAATTCTCAAGCCCTGGTTCCCATCGATTTTGACCATTTAAGGTCTCATGGCTGGCGACTGTTATGAAGAACAAGGAGGTGTCTACATCCTGCCCGACACAAGCAGACCAAGCCTACTAAGCTAATGAAAATCATCCTAACAACCCAAAATTAATTACACAAGTAACTAGAACCCTTACAGTGAGAAAAACTGATCACATTGAACATTTACAAAACCACGTACAAACATTAATTAATATTAAACAACAACCATTAATCAAGGCTAAAAGTTCGTTATCTATGACTTAAATTGGCGTTAATTACAATTCAATTAACCAGTCTAAATTCCATCAGTCAACGAGTTACACACCAAACTTAACATGAATTACGACTCAAATTTAGTGAGTCTGGGTTACCAATTAGGCGATATCTATAAATCCAACTAACCATAAACTTGAATAACAACATTAACATTCTTAAAGTGGAATGATACATATAACACTTATGAATAGTTAAACCTCAACATTAGTCTAGATATAATGACTGAACTAACCACACTAGCTGTTTATTATCATTGAGGAGGAAACTGCCAGCTAATAACATTGCTGTAGAAAATCAACAAGGTAATTACACATCTGTTACATAATAATTTATTACATCCATTAACCAGGCATTTAACATAATGATTAACATAATCAATTAATTGAGCAATAACAGGGCAGTTTGCATGACTATTTTCATAACAAGTATTATAGCACTAACAAGGCGATTATCATGTTAATTAACATAACAATTAATATAACAATAGTGAGGGAATTTATATGATGGTTAACATAATGATTAATAGCGCAAAAACAAGGCAATTTACATAACTGTTAACCATTTAACTCGTTGCGGCATTTAATCAATAAGTAGGAATCTGTTGACCATTCACAGTGTTGTAGCAATTATTCTGGCATTTAGTAAGGCAATTAATATAGCATTTAACATTGCAATTGACAAACCAATTGACTCTAGCAATGGTTCTGGTAAATTCGTGGTCATTCCAGCAAGCTCAGTCAACATACTAGAGGCAAAAATCATGGGTAATTACAACAAGCTCTGGCAACATTCTAAAGGCGAAATCGTGGGTATTTAAACAATGGTCTCAGACAGGTTTTGAATGGAAAAACGTGAGCATTTAAACAACGATCTCAAACATGTTTTGAATGGTAAAATCATGAGCATTAAACAATGGTCTCAGACATGTTTTGAATGGAAAAAAGTGATCATTTAAACAATGATCTCAAACATGTTTTGAATGGTAAAATTGTGAGCATTAAACAATGGTGTCAGTCATGTTTTGAATGGAAATTCGTGAGCATTTAACCACAATCTCGGCCACGTTTTGAATGGAAAAATCATGGGTAATTAATCAACTATCACAGTCTCATTTTAAAATGGAAAAGCATGTACAGAGACACACCAGAAGGGCATTCATGGCTATCCGTAATTAAAATATGCAGAATGATGTGCCCAAAACGCACCAGAAGGAACTCCATGTTGCCAACATCATTTAAAAGGGAGAAAACGCTGGCAAAATGCATACATGGGAATGAATTCGTTTTCCATTGCCAGGATACCAATGCCACACAGACAGGAATACAAAAAAACTTTTTTCATCTCCCGGACACCAATATAAAATGTAGATAGGAAATCAAACATTCTTCCCATTGCCAGAGTACCAATACAATGAAAACAGGAATACAAAAACATTTTTCATCTCCGAGACACCAATATAAAATGAAGATAGGAAATGAAATGTTCTTCCCATTGCCAGAGTACCAATACAATGCAGACAGGAATACAAAAACGTTTTTCATCTCCCGGACACCAATATAAAATGCAGATAGGAAATCAAATGTTCTTACCATTTCCAGAGTACCAATACAATGCAAACAAAAATACAGAAACATTCTTCCATTCCAGGATACCATTATAAAAATGCAGACCTGAAATCAATTAATTTTTTTTCCATTGCCAGAATACCCGAAAATTTGCAGACCGAAAATCAATTCGTGCTTCCAATGTTATAACCCCAATACAATGCATACAGCAGTAAGCGAATGCAAGGATCCAATGGGAAAGGTCATGGAATGATTGTCGCGGTGTCTATCAGTCAAGGCATAGAGAAAACCAACCAGAACACAAGATAATCCACACATAGAGGTCATTGCTAGATGGCGGAATTAACAATCAGCCAGGGACAAACATCATGGGTAGCTGGCTAACAGGTTCATCCTTCGCTCATCATCCTCACATAGAAAAGCAGGGTGTTGAGATCCATAGGTCTTTTAACGCTAAGGCGAGGATCGTAGATCAGTCTCCTGGCCGACTGCTCAGGCGAGGACTAGTGAGCTAGGGATGAAGGCTAAACAACCATGAAGGTCACAATCAACACAACAAGGTGGTCAATACATGCGGGAAAACGAAGGTCATGGGAGTCAACAACCATCGAGCTAGGCTAAGGAGAGTTTCAGTCACCAATTTAAAAAAAACATCATTTTACTTTTTCATTAAATAAGCAGATCCAAGCATAATTCTAATACATTCTACCATACAAAAATTAAGAGAGCGTATTGTTGCCTGGTCGCCTGCTCCAAATGACGTCCTGTGCGTTTTGTGTAACTCCCGCTCATCGACCATCGAGACTTCACCGGTACCTCCCAGCCAATGCTAGGGGTACTCTTCTTCCCCCTTAGCCCCCCGAGCTGCAAAGGGGCCACACACTCACTATCCATAGATTTCGACTAGCTCCCAGCTCGCCTCGCAAGGCCGAGCTACCACTCCTCACCGAGCTGGGTATCCCAACTCTCACAAGTTAAGTCAGTCAAGTAGATATTTCTGTAGCATAACTTTACTTAAACATAAGAAGATCCTTCATCCTTCTCCTTCCTTCATTATATAGAGTTTTGAACTTCCTTTCTTTCCTAAAATCTCATTTCATTAAATTTTTAAAAATAAATTCCTAAAAATTCCTCTCCGTACAAGTGTCCCCCATCCGCTACATTCCTCCATAATTTAATTTCTTTATTAATTAATTATCTTTATTTCCCTCACCCACCTAGAGTTACTCCTAGAATCACTCCTAGGTGTCCCCAAATTCTCTTATAGGTTTTAATGGCTTTCCCTATTATTAAATTGCTAGTTCTATTTAAATTAGAAAGCTCTTAAATGGTAGATACTTTTTCTAAGTTTGACTTTCCTCTTTTTCCCTTATGTTCCCCTTTTTCCCTTTTTATGTTTACCTCTTTTCCTAGTTTCCTAATTTTTTAGATTTTCCCTCTTTCCCCTTTTTAATTAGAACTCAAAAAGGCAGGTGTGGAAATTAACCCTTTTTCCCTTTTCTCATTTAATTAGTATTTTAAAATTATCAAAATAATAAAACCATTAATTCCCCTTTTTCTTTTAAATTTTATTCCAACTGTTTTTTTTTTTTGTTGTTAATGAATAAATTAAATTTCTTATTCCCTTCGTGTTACAAGATTTAACGAAGGTCATAATTATTATTTATGTGGTTTTTATTTTTATTATTGTTATTATTATTTCTTTTTATAGAGAGATAAAATTTTACCACTAGCATAGTTTAGACTTAAACCTTAAATTTTTGTACAGGGCGACATTTAATTAGGGAATTTGTTTTAAAAAATTATTAACACTTTATTCATCCTAAGGCCATCTAGGTTCATTCCTCTATCATCAACAACGCAACGTGCCCTTCAGGACACACTAGGTGCTCCAAGGGTGCCACCCGCCTTAATTTGTTTCCCTTGCGCGACGTGCCCTTCAGGACGCACTAGGTGCTCCAAGGGTGCCACTCGCCTTTTGACTAACTTGGTAGACATCAATAACCCTTGGAGTCAATACTCCACTAGGTGAAATTGTGGGAGACTAAGGGCCTCTAAGGAATAAGGCCCCCGCCTTATTGCGTCCCCCTTAGAATCATCATGAATGACTGCCACAGTCTGTCCTCACAACATCATGGGTCCTCTCAAACTAGGTAAACGTTAACCTACATTTCAAGCCACGGTGGGAGTGCTAGTAGGTTGTGGCAGGGCCACTGTCCACACCTCTCCCTCCACATCTCTAGTAGTCGTGCGTGACCCCTTTACTCCACATGCGAGTCTGGTCGGCAAGCTATCGTCAACTTGCATCATCAACAAATCATGTCAAAACATATCCATATCATATCATCTAATCAGATGCACTAATATCACAGTAAAACAATCAAACCCCAATGGTACACTCCCTGACTCGATCCGGAGTCCAAGGGGTTCCATCGATGCCTCTACATCCTTGAGGTCCAAAATCCTGCACACTCAGTAAACCAAGTCAATAGCACATGTCTATGTCAATGCAGTAAAACAACATCTCATCAACCCATAATGCCTCATAATCAAAATCAATATTATTAATAGCATAGTAATCTAGATCACTTGCGAGAAAGTGTCCTCAAAGAGTAAGTTCGCTTAGTGCGCCAGAGGGGGATGTTACACAATTTACAGTTAGTTTGGTCAATGTGCATGGCGCTCAACTATACTTTAATATCTAGAATATTATTTACATTGTTCAAAGAAGTAGCTTTTCTCTGGGACAACCATCTAATGGATGCCTATAAAAACTCCAAACAATTTAGAGTTGCAGTTATTAAGTTCAAATTACCTATAGAGGCACCCGACAATAGTCTTCCCAATAACAAATGAATTTTTCGAGATCCCTCTGATGATAAATCCATTGTTTCTATTATCAGATGAAGATCTTGATTAGTGAAGATATTCAAGAATTGATATTAAGCCCGTAAGTGCCCAATGCATAGACCATGATAGCCAGTGAAGGTGTTGATTCAATCTATATGTTTTACACTGCTTCTCACAATTTTGCTTCTTCTTGTCATGTGTGTTAGTGTTGTAATTGTTCTTTCAATTAAATGAATAATGACTTAAATTATAAGGCGCCGAGATCACACAACTTAGCAGCAAAAATTCAAGCTTTAGGAGCTTTTGCACAGTTCATAGTTAAATTTCCTAAGGAAGAATGGAGAAATAGCAAGAAAAATCCATGCCCTTCTATGCATAAGGCCTAAATTAAGCCCTTGGGTGCTTGTCGCAGTCCAAAAGGGGCTTGTCGCACATGGAAATGGTTTATCATAGTTCAAAAGGGACTTTTCCCATTGCTATCAGATTAATCGGTAAGTGTGGACACAAATAGATCTTCGTAGATCCCACAGGAAACTAGAACAAAACAAGACAGAATATAAAACTTCTCTTAATTTTTAATATCAGGCATACTAACTAACAAGGATAAATAACATACCTTACGTCGTTTTTCCTTTCTAGCGTCATCCTCGCTCCATTCCAAGACTTATGGGATGTTGAACCTGTAAGAAGACACAAGCCAATGAAGTGAAAGAAACAATGTATACTCAACAAAATCTATGCATGTGATCAAAGAGTCATACAATAAAATAATACCAATTTTATGGGAAAGAAATATATCACTGTATTAAAGAATGTGGAAGAAAGATACAACCAGATGCCTTGATGTTGTCAAGTTCCTTACAATAGTTCCTTTCTTCCCACACAATTATTCTCCATGGATTCTGAGATGAAAAATCTATCTTGACAAAGCAAATCTTAAAGCCAACATACAAACTCCAAAAACTCCAAGCTACAAAACTCAAGAACTTTCCAACCGCAAAAGCTAGCTTTTCAAATGAGAACTCCTCTCATTTTATAAGATGAAAAGGATAGGGTGAAGAGGTTACGATGATCCCACGAGATCAGAGATGCGACTCAAATCCAAACAGATCGGAGGCCACCTCACCCTCTAAGATTCTATTATAGAACTTTCGAGAAATTCCTCCTTTTCCTTCATACGAAAATCGTCGGACCCTTGACACTGAGAAAACTGCGACGACGTCGTAGGCGACTATGGTGCAACCTGCGATGATCCTAGATCGTCACTCTCTTAACACTAAGAAAGGTGCGACAATACCTTTTTATAAGTTTTTTCACAAAGGAAAAGTATAATTTCATCTTTCTGGGAAAAATTGTCTTCATTCTTCTTCAGGGATTAAGGCCATTGATCCTTTTAAATACAAATCATAGGTTTACATCATTAACAGTCATAGGGGTGAAAAAAATAATTTGTAATAGAGATCCCCCCAAAGTATGAAGTTAGAAAAGAGTGATATCTGAAATACTTTGTCGAGTGTGTGTAGGGAACAAGGAACACGTCGGTCGGAAACCTGCCAACAAACAAGGAAATACAATACAATAATATATCATCAATGAGGTAGGAATTCCCATACTCAGAATACAAATGACTCAAAGCATAAATGCTGACACACAAAGATCCATGTCAAGTAAGACAGTTCATGGCCACCAGACATACATTGTGGATCCATGTCAATATGAATCAAATATGAACATAGCCATAAAAAATACATCGTGGATCTATGTGTTAAAGAATCAAATTTGAACATAGCCATGAGACATACAATGTGGATCTATGCAACAATACAATATGAATATACTCCAACGCAACCTGAATCTGTTAAAAAAGATTCAGGTTCTTCATCTCCACCATTCTATAGTATGAATCTAACCATGCGAATACATGTGCTAAAGTCGAAAATGGTAGAAACCACTTGATTACCGTTAATTAATGTATATTGTTAACAAGTGTGAGGGAAATCACCATTAATGTCAATTACTCCCAAGGTACACTAGTACAATCCAACGGGTGTGAATTAATGAGTTGAAGTTGAGCACTCGGCGAAATATCGTGATTAGGGGTCAATAATGAAAACCCACCGTCGAAAGCGAGGAAACCTGTCATTGAGGTATGCAAGTTCCAAGGTACCAATTAGTTTCTAAGTCTAATTCTTGGATAATGAGTTGAAGTCGATAAGAAAAGACTCGTCATAGGATTTCCTTAATGTATCCCCCATTAATGACATGAAACAGGTAACAAGATTTGAGGTAGATCAGACTAACAAGTGATTCAGGACTGACTCAGGGATGATTGACACAATAGAAGGCTTTC
>JASDQU010190060.1:0-20259 GCA_032191745.1 Picea mariana
CATCCTCTTCTGAAATGTCCTCATAGATGGCCATAAAAATATTTTGTTCCTTACACTTGTGGCCCGGGAAATATTTGTCATCACAATTATAACAAAGGCCTTTGAGTTGGCATTCAGCCATTTCAGCCCTGGTCAATTTTTGGATTTTTAATGGGGCGGAGGGAGTAGTGGGAGTGACGGGTTTAGGGTGAGGGATAAAGGAGGGTTTTCAGTTTTGAGATGATACAACCTGTTGTGCTTCTTTAGCTCTTTTGGTAGCCTCCACCCAAGTCAAGGGTCGATCCATGAGGACATGGGCCCGAATCTCCTTCTTGAGGCCACTAATAAAACACTCTCAAAAGAAAGCATCAGTCATGTCCTCTGTTCGAAAATCTAGGCATTCAAAGGCAGCTATGAAGTCTTCTACTGTTCCGGATTGTTTCAACATTGTCAAATGGCCCAAATGGTTGGTGTTTATGTCAAAGCATTCATAAATCTCAGTCACAAATTGGGTCCAAGCAATATACCCTTGACGAGAAGTTTTTCTCCATTGCCACCATTGCCAACATTCTTGATCTAGATGGAGAACACCATACCAGAGTTTGGCTAAGTCATCTGTAATGCCATATAAAGAGAAATAATGTTCCATTTGGGTTACCCAACAAGTGGGGTCTGAGCCATCAAATTTGGTCACGTCCACCTGCGGAAGGCGTATGTCACATTGAAAGTGATGGACTGAAAGGTATGGGAATGGGAGGATGTTTCAACTTCATTCTTTGGAGGTGCTTCAGAGAAATGGTCATCTGTAGGGATCTTCAGTTTGGTGCAGAGTGATGAAAAGACAGATTCAAGTTGGGTGGTCAATTCTTGTTTGACTTCCTCCATTGAGGACTGCATGGTTGTATTTATGGTAGCATTGATGGATGAATCGATGGAGGCAACAATAACACTGAGTTGTTTCACTTCTTTTTGGGTTTCTAGGAAACCAGATTGCATGGTGTTGAAGCGAGTTTCTAGGTCTTGGCTACGGGGATGGGCCATGAGGATGGGTGAACTGAAAAGGGGCGGGTGGGGTCAAAAATTTTGTCTAAAAATGATACGGATGAATGTGATAAGGGCAGAGAGATGAATCCAATGGAACAGGTCTCAAATAATGGTGAAAAAATTTCCAAACTTTTTTTTTTAACACCTGCGGAGTTATACTCTGGTCTGAAGAATACTGTAGTGATGAAATCCCCAAATGCTTAACCATAAAGAGATGTGTATTTACTTGGCAACCCAAACACAGTTGCACGACAATAGATCTGGTCTGTTTTTAATTTGTTTACGTTTCTGTCCCCCACGGGTTAGGTAGTCAAGGGTTCTATAGACAAGGGTTTTCCCTATGCTATAGCTCTCTGATATACGTGTGGGGTCCAACAGTAGTACTCGGCCCAATATCTTAGGGCACTAACTAAGGAGGATAGACCATACCCTTAGCCGTACTACCCGACTACCCAAGTACTAGAGAGTATCTTCCCAAGTGTTGTTCTCGGTGACACTATAGCAGTCCAGAAGCCGATAGGTTTATCTAAAGAGGGATTCAAGAAATCTAGGCCGATCCGTACACAGGTGCTGTCTGATGCGCTACCACTCGAAGTGGTACCAACAAGGGTTACAAGGGTGGCCAACAGATGTGCGCTTAAGAACCACTTGTATTTCCTGTTTGTATGAAACCCTCAACAACAGGTTTATGTGTGTAACAACATATCTCTGTGGTTTAAAGACGCCAGAATACATCTCTATCCTGGAAAAAAAGTTCCCACAATTTCTGCCAAGGAAAGTGCTCTGATACCACTTGCAAGATACCAGATATAATAAATATGCAGAACATAAATAAAATGCTAGAAATGGCAGAATAACAGTAATATATCCAGCATAATCTCCACAATAACACATAAATGATATAAGAACAACAACAGAAATAGCACTTTGATTCAGAAAGCAAATTTCACAGGCCTCTTCGAGGGGGCAACCTCCAATCGAGCAACGCTCTGTTACAATAATCTCCAAGCTAGGGTTTTCATACCCTCGACCCTTATTTATACTAAATATGTCTATCAAGAGAAGCATCTAGAGGAATATCCTTCTAGAAGTGGAATCTTCTATTAGGTCTTCTTACATCCGCCTTATTCTATTTTATTAAAAGGCCTTATTAATATTGACATTTATTACATCCGAATATATTAATCTACCTATGTGCGGGTTAGGACCCTAACACAAATGCGCTGTTGTAAATGAAATATTAGCAAAGAAGCCCTCAGAGTGGGCCCAAAACGCTATTGATTTATTGAATGTTGTACCAACTGCTGAACTTCAAACCATTGGTGTGAAATATAGGACCAAGCTGATCATTTCAGCTAGGAGGATCATTGCTAAGAACAACTTACTCAGATCAGTCCGGAACAAAGCTGTGCAAATGGAATATAGCATACATGAGTTTAAAGATGCTTTTGAAGATTTGTTCGTCAAAGGCCTTCCATCATTTTGGGATGGTAAAGGATCATTATACAATCAAGAAGACTACCACTCTCTCCTCATGCAATGCAGAATGGACCATTCTAAGTTCGAGGATATGGAAGAAAGTATGAAAGGTCTGAGTCTGGTAGAGTATTTGGCTACATATTTTGAAATTTTAAACAAGTTTAAAACAATGAAGGTAAGCATGCCAACCATGTCCTATGCTACATGCATGTACTTGGAAATTCTGATTAAAGAGATGATGGATTATGGAATCCCCTCCAATCCACAATGGAAAGAAATCGTGCGGTTGGGTAAGACAAAGTGCAACTTCTCCGGGACCAACAGATGATCTCCAGGTGTCACCGGTTTTGCAGTTTCGACATGATCTCAGAGCGAGATAGATGGTGTAGAAGAAGTCAGACAGTCAGAGAAATTGTTCATGATTTTGAAACGTTTTCTTTTGCTAATTATTGTAAATCGTTTTGTATACTGAAACTGTCAGTCAAAACTGTTACAGAAGATGAAATGTTTCAATTTCAATTGTTTTTTCATCAAATTGTATAAGTACCAAGAGACTTGAATTGATTAATGTTGGCATAAGTGCAAGAGAACCTTTTGGTTGTATCAAACTCTATTTGTAAATTTTATGAATCTGAATTGAATATAAATGCAGAAGATTTTGAAGTCTCTACGAAAATATTCTAATGGGTGGTGATATGAGTTTTGTTTCCCTTCATCGTATATATTTCCTGTAACCTGTCATTTCATTTACATTTTCTTCTATTTAAATTGGAGATTTTAAAGGCCCAGAATTCATCTTGTGACGCTCTTGGCTTAAGCATTTTAAACTATGTGATTGTCTTCTTAACTTATTCAGAATTCATTTCAGTAATGCTCTGATGTAGTTATTTGTTCTCTTTATCTTCCTACACCCCTTTTAAATTTAAGAACAACTCAGATTCATCTCCTTATTTAGCCTTTGTCCTATGGAGAGTTCTATCAGTCGATGCATTTTTTTCGTTCACTTTTAGAATTTTGACTCCATAGCCCCTAGTGTTTCTCCCCTTCTTTGCCAACGACTCTATTAAAAACCCCAAAACAAACCAAATCTAGCCACCAATTTCCATAGATATACCCAGTGACACGAGAGAGCCCTCTCTGCGTTGATAAGGCTAGTGCCTCAGCTCTAAAGATGGTTGAAATAGTTATCTCTATCATTTGTCTATTTAGCTGGACAAAATTTATAGAGTGCTAACATTCTGGCACCGCTGCCAGGGACAAAATTGAAAACATCTTCCCCAGGAAAATGACTTAAAGCTTTGGTTTGATCCATGAGGGTGACAATGGATCAAATACCTTATTGGATGAGACTATTTTTACCCAGGCGATTCCATTATTCAGTGACCAGTTGCACCACACCTTGTGAGATATAAGTCATGTCTACTAAGAAAGTTCACACTAGGAGAAATCCAGACCGAGATTCTGCAATCCCTTTGTCTAACCCTAAAAATCTTGTACGTAGAAGAAAAGAAAGGTCTGTAACCCCAATATTTCATCCATACTGATATATGTCCTTGCCTAGAGACGAAGTGACTAGCATCGAAGACCTTGAGTTTGACGTGAAATTTGAATAGTCCTTATTCAAAACTAAGTCTGAATCTTGTCTAGGCGAGAGTATCTTTGATGAAAAGAGATTTCAAGATCTGGTTTTAGCTACATCTATTAACCCTGTAGTGACCCCTTCTCAGAACCAACATCCACTCCAACCCATCACAATAGCTATGGCAGCCAGATTTTCACCCCTCATACTGGCCGCTCAACTACATGACCTACCTCAAGATTACAATCTAAGGATTAAACTATATGATGTCGAAGGTAACATATCAGCTCAAAAACATTTAGACTGGTTTAATGATTTCATAGACTTGGAAGAAGTAGCCTACGAAGATGTGAAGATTAGACTGTTTACACAAAGCCTTGCCGGAGATGTGAGGAAGTGGTTCAGAGCCCTTCCAACAAGAAGTATTCTAAATTTTGAAGCCTTTGAGACAAGCTTCCTTGCAAAGTGGGGGGACAAGAAAAATCCCCTTCAGTTGTTGACCCAGTATAACAATATGAAGAGATCACCCGATGAGACAATACATGAGTTTTTAGCTAGATTCATGAAAGTGTATAATGCCATTCCTTATGAAGTAAACCCCCCCCAAGGCTTCTCAACTCAAAAATGTTGATTCTTTCGAAAGTGACTTTGCGTTATTATTAAAAGAATGAAGGTCCACCACTTTGGATGATATGATGACTGATGATATAGAAGTAGAAGTGAACCTGATGGCTTCAAGGAAGATAAAAACTAATGTTGGCAGAGACACAAACATATCCCAAGACAAAGAACATCCTTCAACATCTCAAACATCAGAGGACAGATTCGAAGCAATGATGAGAAACATGGAACAGATGATGGAAAGAATGTCTCTAAGAAATAGGCCCAACCCCAAAGACGAGGCAGATGGTCCACCCAAAAATTTGAGAAGACCATCTATTCCACATATTAGGCAAAGAAATCAGGGAAATCAAGCAAATCAAGAAGATCCATCAAATTTGGGAAACCAGGTGAATCAGGGAAACCAGGTAAATTAGGGAAACCAAGGGAATCAAGGGGAACAAAAAATCAGGCCTCCTTTCCAAAATAATTATGTAAATGAAGGTTATGATGGATATTTCGAAGATAACATGAACTGTTTTGATGATAAAGAAACAAATATATTTTTGACCAAAGATGAACATGACCAGTTCATGGACGCAAATGAAATATTTCTGCAGGATGGTGAGGAAAGGGTATCAGTGGAAAAGGAAGATTATGAGACTGGACTACAAAATTCCATCATGCAATTCCAAAGGAAATATAACCTCCGAAATCAAAAAGTACCCCCAAACCCTCCCAAAGGTAATCCTCCAAAAGGGAATCTCTCCAAAGAAGCTCAGAACTATGTACCTTCTTCTAGTCAGACCAAGAAAGATTCTACTGCAAAAGATTCAGTTGTGAAGGACTCCACTGTGAAAGATGTTGTTGCAAAAGATACTGTAGAAAAGGGGAAGCAGAAAGAAGAATCTCAGAAGAAAATATTGACAAGAAGAGAAATGGTCACCAAAGAGGTAGAAAGGACCCCATCATCTTTTGATTTCGAGAGTGAGATGGCTAAGATAAAAATTTCGGCACCATTTAATGAATTGATTAGGAATAGTGAATATAGAAATCAAATCATCAAGATGATGCAGACCTCTAATACCCTAGACATACAAGATGATCACCCAGATATCCTATTTGGGCCAAGAGTGGAAGAAGGCGGTGAAAACGAAGAAGTCCCTCCCTTTTACGTCAGTTTGAAAATCCATGACATGATTCTACACAATGCTATGCTGGATTCTAGAGCATCATACAACTTGATGCCAAAGGTAGTCATGGATCAATTAGGTCTCAGGGTCACAATACCTTACAAAGATCTGTTCTCCTTCGATTCAAGAAAGGTAAAATGCCTTGGCATGATCAAAGACATGGTCGTTTCTTTGGCACAAATTCCAACAAAGAAAATGGTGATGGATGTAGTGGTTGTTGATATCCCTCCAAAATTTGGCATGTTGTTGTCCATATCATGAGCTGAAAAATTAAAGGGAACCCTCCAGGTGGACATGTCTTATGCTCCTATTCCTTTCTTTGGTCAGAACAAAAGATTGTACATGGAGGTTTTTCTTAAATATATGGTCAGGAATAAATCACAACCTAGCAATCATCCTATATATTCAGTGGAGACTGAATTAGGATCTTCCATCTTCTTCAATGACCTGTGCTCCGAAGAAGAAGAAACATAAGTCGTTTTCGCTGACAAGGATGACCTTAAGGGGAAAATGGAAGAACTTTTAGAGCCACAAGATAACACATAAGACCAATTGTGGAAGATGAATTTTGATGGAGCTGCCTGTAGAGAAGGAGTTGGAGTTGGCATATGGATCAACCATCCTGAAGGAGATGCGAAATTGTGTTCCTACAAACTTGTTTTTGAATGCACTAATAACATGGCCAAACATGAAGCATTGATATTGGGATTGAAAGTTTTAGAAGAAATGGGTGCCAAAAGAATTGTTGTGCATGGAGATTCTAAGTTAATTATAAATCAAATCAAGGGCATCTACCAAGCCAAATAGCCCATATTGAGGGCTTATAGGAATCTGGTGCTGGAACTCCTCGAGAAATTTGAAGAATGAAATTTATCGACCATCCCAAGAGAGCAAAATGAGATTGTTGACACTCTGGCCACTTCTGCAATAGTTTTTAGAGTCCCTATCTTCTTTGAGAAAAGATAAAAGGTAGAAGTAAAGTATAGGCCAGCAGTACCAGACAATATGAATCATTGGCAGGTTTTCGAAAATGACAAGCAGATAGAAAGCTTCCTAAAAATGGAGAACGAGTTAGAGAATTTGAACATTGACGATGAATATTGCGATGATGAAGTAGATGCAGCTGCTTTCATGAAAGAAGGATATTTTGACAATCAAATCACTGGTAGGGACATCGTGCAGCTGAAGAGTAATATCCTCCCTAAGAGTCTGGTGCCATTAGAGAAACTCTTCGATAACAATGATGTAGCTAGAAGCCCAAAGATCACAGTAAATGAAGGGGATGTAGAAGATTGCAATATCGGAACTCCAGAAGACCCAAAGATTGTGAAACTGTCCAGGAAGCTGAACCCTAAAATCAGAGAGAAGTATGTAAAATTAATGAAAGAATTCACTGATGTTTTTTCTTGGAGCTACGATGATCTAAAGTTCTATGATACCAGTATAATACATCATGTTATCCCAATTAAGGAAGACCACAAGCCATTCAAAAAAAAATTAAGAAGAATAAATCCTTTGTTGTTACCATTGATAGAGAAAGAAGTGAAAAAATTGTTTGAAGCAAAGATCATAGTGTCCCTGAGGTTCTCCAAATGGGTAGCCAATATAGTACCAGTTATAAAAAAGAGTGGAGAAATCAAGTTGTGTGTCGACTTCAGGAACCTAAATAAAGTGTCCCTTAAAGACAACTATTCATTGCCTAAAATGGATCACATTTTACAGAAGGTGGTAGGCTCCCAAAAGATGTTTGTTAGATGGTTTCTTGGGATAAAATCAGATCATGGTACATCTGAACGATCAAGAAAAGACAACATTCACCACACCTTGGGGAACATTTATGTATGCTAAAATGCCATTTGGACTCATGAATGCAGGGGAAACGTTTCATAGGGCCATGGATATATCTTTTGCAGACGAAAAAGATAAATTCATTTTTATATATCTAGATGACATTACGGTATATTTTGCCTCAGATGAAGAACACATCAAGCATCTTAGGAGGGTGTTCAAAAAGTGTAGGAAGTTTGGCATATCCTTGAATCTGAAAAATTCAAATTTTTCCATGGAAGAGGGAAAAATCTTAGGGCATATTATTTCGAAGGAAGGGATAAAGGTAGACCCTAACAGAGTGGAGAGCATCCTAAAGATTTTCATACCCAAAAGCAAAAAGGAGATACAATATTTCCTGGGCAAGGTAATTTTTCTGAGGAGATTCATTCCTAATTTAGCTGAAATCATAAAACATATCACCAACATGTTAAAGAAGGGAAATGAAATCAAGTGGGTCCTTGAGGCTAGAAAATACTTTGAAGACATCAAGGTAGCATTAACAAAGGCTCATGTGCTAGCCAGTCCAAATTTTGAGAAATATTTCATACTATTCTCTTTCGCTTCTGAGCATACAATTGCAGGAGTATTACTTCAGAAGGATGACTAGAAATTCGAGAAACCCATAGCATACTACAGTAAGACATTGAGAGATGATCCTATGAAATATGACATCATGGAGAAGCAAGCATATGCTTTGGTCAAATAATTGAAGGAATTTAAGGTTTATATTCTACATTCACATACCACTGCTTGTGTCCCAAGCAACTCAGTAAAAGACATCCTGACACAACCTGATCCTGAAGGAAAGAGAGGAAAATGGATTGCAGTACTGTTAGAATATGACCTTGAAATTAAACCCACGAAATTGATCAAAGGACAAGGACTTTCTAGATTGATGGTGCAAATGAACTATGAACTCTTGGGAATAAATTTCACTAAAGGTATATCAGAGAATACAGTAGATCAAGAAAAGGCGACTCCACGAGTATCTTGAAAATTTCTTGACTCTACATGGTATTTTTGTGAGTGGGAAATCCCCCTACGGACTAGCAATTAGGGTTGAAATATGCATGCAGAAAAGACCTAAAGATCTCTACTTTCTACCGTCGTCCCAGACCTAATCCCCATTATTCTTAAGCAAATACATAGTTAAGTGACCATACCTTATTACAGGCATTTGATGTAGATCCTTCCTTATGCTTGATCGTTCTTTGATTGCAGCTCTCCTCCCAAGGCTGACTTGCCTTCACACAAAACAAACAACAAACTCCGCATGCATTCGATATATAGATTAATGGGTTAGAGATTAGATAAACAAGTATACAACAAATCATAAGAACCTCATATGGTGGGACATGTAAAGTATCTCTTTATTATTAACTTCAAAAAATCAACATACAATGATGAAGCCGACCGCTGCTCCATGAACCTAGTCATGGGCTCCTCTTCAACTGTCCTCCAACTTATTTTCTCTATATTTCTCTTTGCACAAGGAAGGCTAAAGGGTTGGGACAAAGGGAATATACAATTGGGTATAGTTTCTCTACTATGATTTTTCCTCCTCCAAATGGGACCCCTAACCCTTCTTTTATAGGCTAGAAGAAGCTATGTATTTGGAGGAACCCTCGTCCATGCATGGCTGGAAGGTTCAGTTAACTCACCCAAAGCTGTGTGTTCTGTTGGCAACTTTCTTTTTTTCATGCTTTTGTAGGTACACGTGGGCTATTTTGGGTCAGCGAACGTGTACACGCGTGCAGTAATAGAGCAGGGCACATGGGACTTTATAACAAGTGTTTTTAAGAAGAGTTGTTCAGCAGTGCTTTGGCAAAGAAGGGATCTGAGATGGCATGATGCCAGGTAAGCATGTATGGTGAAAATTAGGGTTATAATAGATGCCCCTTAATGTGTGAGCTTAGAAGAGCATCTGATGGCCGAAATACATTACCAATATTTACTGATGTGCCGAACAAGTGAGCCCAGGGACCAGATATCAGGAGGTGTCATCTGAAAAAATAACAATTGTCTTACCGAGGCGGGCATACCCATGCTCAGGATAAAATAAACGCATGGCTACCAATAAAATACAATGTAGATCCATGTCATATAACTATATAAAGTGTAGCCGCGAACAATACACAATGGAGCTACATCTTGAAATCAAAAAGATATACATGTAGAGTATCCATCTTCTCAGAAGATGATAAGGCTTGATGGTTGGAGATGAGGTCTTCAGAGCTCGAGCAACAACTTCAAAATCTTCAAAACTCGGGTAGGAGTGTAATATGAGTGTACGACTTCACTACCTAGAGGTCTTCGACGACTCGTCGGTCATGGAATAGAGAATTTTGATGATTAGACTGAAGGCTTCATTGATTTCGAACAAAGACTTGATTGGACATTCAGGATGGTTGGGTATAAGGGCAGGAGACAAACTGCAGAGGGGCCGACTTAGGCTTGGTAGAAACTTCCCTTGGACAACAACATGACAAATGATGAGACTCAGGCAGCATGGAATTAATCATAAGTTTATGAAGTAGGAGGCAACACAAACTCCCCATATGTTTGGAAGAATAACCAAACGGAGGAGGACAAAGCTCTATGTAGCGAGAATAGCTTCCTAAGGTCATATTACATCCCATAGTTTTAAAAACAAATGAACATATGTGCTTTATCCAAGGGCGACTTATTGTGCTGCCAATAAAGAAAATACTTTTCCCTTCCTCTTTTTGGGGTATATTTGATTTTTTTGTCTTTTTCAATGATTTTGGAAAAAAGAATAAAGGAATGTTACGCTACAATGGAGGAACAAGTGTTACAAACATACAAGTTCAAGGCACAAGGACAAGACTGATGTTCAAAATAATGATACTCGGGAAAAATCCTCCAGGGGCCAAGGGTGTTAAGATGCAGAGGCAAAGTGCTACAAGGCTTGCATATAAGGTATGCTTCAGATGGTTCAGTTGGGTGCAACATGGAGCCGACATTTAGACCAAAGACACAGGTATGCAAATGCGGTTAACAAAATACACAATGGTAACATCCTTCAATGTAAGTTTAATGAGCACAGAGAAGGTAAGCTCAGTGTTTTTTCATATTTAGAGAGTCTGAAAAGATGTAAAAGGAGACTCCATTGGGGTACCTGTTTCAAAGGTAGTCTTGTCGGTTAGAAAAAGGGGTAAACTAGCACCGATAAGACTTCTATTCAAAACCATTTTAACGAGTGTGATAAAGACAAGATCACTCGGCCATTTTTTCATTTTTAAGGAGTCTGAAAAAAGCTTAACTATGGACTCCGTCAGGAATGTTCTTCTGGACCATTTTAACGAGTGTGAAAGAATAAGGTCACTTGACGATCTTTTCAATTTTAGGGAGTCTGAAAAGAGCTTAACTATGGACTCTGTGGGGGTTCCTTTTTCGTAAATTTAGTCCCTCATGCTCGAAAAAGGGTTAAAATGATACCTAAGAGTACTCTTCTAGAGAATTGAAGTTCCATAGAGTATACCCTTGTTTGTACAATTGACCGTCTGGACCAAAAAAGGGTAAACTACTGCCGAACAGATGTGACTTCAAATTTTAGTTTAATGAGTGTGAAAGGCCACAAGATCGCTTAGCAATCTTTTCATGTTTAGAAGATCTGAAAAAGGCTTAAAAGAAGACCCGTTATATCTTTTGGGAGTCCTGAGGGTGAGGTAAAAAAGGAATCATGCAAATGAGTCTCAAACTCGTAATCAGGAAAAAAAAAGGACTCCCGAGACTATAGTGATTAGAGACAACATGGACACCATAATGCAACTAGGATCTACCTAGGGCATCCATGTTCTGTTAAGCTCTACCACCAACTCGTGACACTTCTAAAGCAGCAATGATGGTTCCGTGTCGCAACCTGATGGGATCGATCCTATGGAAAAGGAAAAAAGACAACGAGATACAAAAGTCAGGGTAGAAACCTAACCTATATGCTCAAGTTAATCATCGAAAATTTTTCCATGGACCATCGAAAGTTACCCAAAATTCCAAACAATTGTCCTGATACCCAATCATACCCCCCCAATGTAACTCCTGAATCACTCTAAATGGTTTTTGGTTGGAAAAACATGATAAGGGGGGCCAAACAAGTGACAAAAAGAGGCCAAAAAGTCTATAAATAGAAGCTGACAGCTCATTATCACCATCGCTAATTTAGAAACTGACTCTGGAGCCAAAAAAAACCCTTTGATAAAAGTGGTGATTCTGGGAGCTACAGTGGACGAAACGACCATCTGTCTGGACCAAGCAAGTACAAACTCTCTTATCTTGTTATTTAAATCTTTATTTTTTCTTTGGGTTCCATTTTTTGGGGGGGGGCGTCAACCTTCAAAAGGTCGGCCCTAGGTCCACATGGGTTGTCTTCGGACAGGCCACATGTACATTCGGGTAGAGTAAACTCTGTATGCGTGTACAAGCGGCTATCAATATTACAACTCACATGGACTCCCTTATTGAATGAAAAAGGCTTAAAAAACAAGGGTTAACCCTCCTGAACCTTGGTGTTTTGCAGGATGTCTATTCATTGGAGAGAAAGAGAGCATGAGGAGGATAGTGATTTGGTCGGGGAAGACCCCAATGATGTGTTTGCCTTGATGCAATGTGGGTTGCTCAAGTTTTTCTTATGTCCTTTTATGCGGGCACAACCTAGGATACTGAACGCCTTGGTTGACTATTGGCATCCAGATGTAGAGGCATTCATGTTGGAGGGGCAGTCACTAGTGCCCACGACCGAGGACATATATTTTTTGACTAGCCTCTCTAGAAGAGGGGAACCAATCAACTTCTGGAATTTTCCTTCGTGGCCGCATAACATAGCAGAATTGATAGGTCTTTACTATGCGACTGATACAGACCGCTCGAGCTCACAGGTGCCCATAAGAAAGATTACTGAATTATCGCTACGGGCGATAGTGTTTCTTATTGGGTGAATCACTGGGTCTGCGGCTCTACATCAGGCATCCCATGCATAGATGAACTATGCAGTCCAGTGCTTAAATGCACAAATATTTGATTGGAGCACCACATTGTTAGAGTGTATGAAGAGGCATTTGACAGATTGCTGATTGCAGACACAAAGGAACTTCGGGTTCGGGACCATTCTATGCTCTTTATTCTTTGAGAGAGTTCCAAGATTTATTCCTCGAGTAGTGGTACGAGGACATCAGGCCTCTGTTCCTGCTATGTGTAGATGGGCAGTGTTACTGCCGCAACAGGGTGGCGGAAGGACCAATGAGTCCTTCGACGATGACTTCTTTGCGTGGTTGTCGCGACAGATCCCGATTATAGAGGATTACCCCTACGTCAGGATTGATTTCTCAAGAGACCCTAAGATACCAGTACCTCCTCGTGAGGAGTGAGGAGAGATGGGTAAGTTTACTTCATTGTTTATTGTTTTTGTAAAACATATGTAATTTTTATGTTGTTTTTGTTATATATCATTTTTTTTTATGCCACATTATTTGACGGATATGTGTTTGTTGCATGCAGATGTGGGACTAGTGCGACCTATGGACTATGCCAGGAACAGGCGTCGTCCTTGGCCAGGGGCCACACTTGCCGCCGCAGGGGGACTAGCAACAACAGGAGATCTTCCAGATGGGGAGGCTGAGAGGGTGTTGAGACAAGTAGAGCGGAACTTTACTGCGTTCACTCACATGGTCCCTATGGAAGAGATTGAGGACCTTCCACCATCGATGCAGCCTCATGTAGTGGGGGCACCATAGACGTGGGTCCGATTGTTTCGACGTTTAGCCAATGATATAGATCAGTACAACAGGTCCCACATGCCCTGACCTTAGTTAGACTTTTCATGTGTCGAGAGCACTACTTGTATATATTTTTTTGAGAGCATAAGCCCCGTGACTTGTTCTTGGTCATATTTTTGAGGCGCTTGCGTCCATCTATGTACTCTGGTGACTATGATGTTATATATGGATTTTTATGTCTTTTTGTGTCTTATGGATCATTTTTGCAAAAAATGTATTTACATGTTTATGTGTATGTATTTTCATATGTGTGCAAGATGCCAATCTAAAATTTGATTAGCTAGAGTATTTGTAATTTGATTTAATCTCCTAGGAACATGAAAAAATGTAATATAATCAATGCTTCATTCTAAGAGACGTACCCTAAGGAATCGTTGGTGTAAATTTGGATCATGAACACGGTAGACTCTATTTAACTAAGACACAACCAACTGAGCATTGAGATATACCCAGAGATGAGAGATACTAAATGACTGAGCGTCACGAAGCAACTCAATAACTGCACTGTACTCGACGACATTATTTGTGGTGTCACCTAAGCATATACCTTCGGAAGACAATAACTAGCCTTGAGGTGTAAAAATTACCCAAGCTGCGGAGGCAAGCCTCCGAGTGTGCTGTCTAGCACCGTCCGCATATTCAATGAACACCTCGGGTTCACTTGAAATCTGCCACAGTGATGAAAGATACATCAAAATGACACGTCCATAACACTAAAAAGAACTAGAAATTAATAGTACAAAGACTATACATATGTCACAAAAAGTTACCCATGGTGACCTGCCTATGAGTAATACTTCTTGAGGTAGAGTCCATTTCTAGGCTCTGCCAAGGCATTCCCTTCAAATTCAACCAGACAATAAGTGCCCTTCTTTAGAACCTCTTTTATGATGAAAGGTCCAAACCACATGGGTTTGAATTTTCCTGCCCCCAGGGGGTCCTTATCTTGGTCATAGACCAGGACAAGGTTGCCTTCAGAAAAAATATGAGGATGAACGGACCTATCATATTGACTCTTGACTTTATGTTTGTGAGACTCATTGGCCAGGGCCGCATCATGACACTGCTCATTGAGATGCTCAAGGTATAATAACCGCTCTTCAAGTGGAGAAGTGTCTGGCAATAATTGTACTGCCAACTTTAGAGACATGATCTAACATTCGATAGGAAAGACTGCCTCCAGCCCATAAATGAGTTGGAAAGGTGAAAAATTGGTTGTAGTCTTAACAGATGTTCGGTAAGCCCATAATGCCGAGTATAACATCAAATGCAAATTTGACTTGGCTGAGTTGATCGTTCGCTGTAGAATGGTCTTAAGAGTTTTATTCACAGCTTCTAACTGACCATTTACTTGGGGATAGTAGGGTGACAAATGTTCCTACCGTAACCCAAGATTTGATGTTAACTCGGTCATCATATGGTTTTGAAAGTGACTACCATGGTCAGTGACAATCTCCCTCGGGACGCCGAACCCTGCTATTATCTAGTTGAATAAAAAGAGAGTTGCAGTCTCTCCATCATCTTTAAACATTGGCATAGCTTTGACCCTTTTTGTGAAGTAGTCTACGGCTATGATGATGTAACGATGCCCCCTTTCTGAAGGAGGGTTACATGTAGTGTAATCAATCCCCCACTTGGTGAAGGGACCAACTGTGATGACAAGAAACATGGGAGCGGGATGTGCCCTCATCTTCCAAGAGAAGATTTGACACAGATGGAACTTCTTGACCAATTCGATACAATATTTGATTAGTGTCGACCAGAAGTAACCTGCTCGTAGAATCTTTTGGACTGTTTCCAACCCCGACAAATGACTGCCACAGGCTCCGATATGGCAATCGTTAAGCACGACAACTACTTCCTTGTGAGTGAGACATTGACGCAGGATGCAGTCTGCACCTCGCCGATACAATGTATCATCGAGTATGAGATAATTCTTATCCTGATGGCGTATGCGTCAACGTTCATCATGAGAAGCAGACGTGGGGCACTTCAAAGTCTGGAGATAGGTAAGTATATCTCTGTACCAGGGATCCGTAGAGATGATAAAGAACATATCTCCTCGGATAGGTTACTCTTCGGGCACAAGATCACCTGACTCAACCAGAAGCTCTGAAATAAGTTCTGCGAAGACCAATGACTTTTTGGATTTCGCTGAAACGAAATCTAAGTCAAACTCCTAGAGGAAGACTATCCATATACTAATCTTTCTGCCTATTACCCATTGTGTCAACATATATTGGAATGGATTCATGACAGCAATGACGGTGGTCTTTCAAAATAGAACATAATGACAAAACCATTGAACAGCATGGACTGTAGCCAACGCAAGTTTTTTGATATGAGAATAATTGAGTTCCATTCCTACGAGGCCTCGACTCAGGTAATAAATCACATATTCTGAGAACAGATCGTCCTCCTGAACTAAGACCATGCCGATGGTTTACTCTACTGTAGCCAGGTATAATAAGAAATATTTGTTATGTTCTGGTGGCCGAAGCAGAGGGGCAATCATGAGGGAATGTTTCAATGCATCGAAAGAGTGTTGAGCAGCATTGTCCCAATGAAAGGGAACTTCTTTCTTTAGTAAGCACATAAAGCCCTTTGTGATCTTGACATAGTTGGTGATGAAGCATCTTAAAAAATTTGCCTTGCCCTGTAGACTTTGAAGTTGAAGGATTGTGTGTGGGGAGGGGGAAACTGAATTATTGCCTCAACCTTGAGAGGATCGACCATGATCCCTATTGTCGACACTATGAAACCTAACAAACGTCCTGATGTTATGCAAAAGTTGCACTTGTTTGGATTCAAGCGAATCTAGAAGTAGTGACAACGCTCAAAGATAAGTCAGAGGTGTGTGGGATGATCCATTCTCTTGCGAGATAGAGACGCTAAATCATCTAAATAAGCCTCGACTATATGCTTGAGGTCATGGAAAGAAAAAGACATGGCCCGCTGAAAAGTGGCTCCAACATTTTTGAGACCAAAAGGCATCTTACGATACACAAATGTACCCCATGGACAGATGAATGTTGTTTTGTGCTGGTCTTCGGGTTTGATTTGTATTTGATTATATCCTGAAAAACCACCCATGAAAGAGAAGGCCTCGCAACCTGCACATTTATCAATTATCTAATCGATGAATGGTGTGGGAAAATTATCTTTGGGACAGGCCTTGTTCAAATCATGAAAGTCTGTGCATACACGAATTGTGCCTTGTTTTTTATTGACTGGCATGGGGTTTGACACCCATTGGGTCAAATGGATAGGATAGATAAAACCGTCTTTTATCAATTTCTCAACCTCAACCTTAATGGTTGTTGCTTTCCTAGGGTTGACTGGATGAAGCTTTTGCCGGACAGGCTTGGCATCTGGATAAGTTGTGATTTCATGTTCAACTATTTTTGGATCGATGCCTGGCATCTCCTCGTAAGACCAGGCAAAAACGTCACGAAATTCTTTAAATAGATCTGTGTAGATTTGAATCTCTTTGGGGGAGCAGTCAGCTCCAACAAAAACATTCTCCACGACGTCAGGGGCTCTGGAGATATTGATCTATATGGTTTCAGCAATGGTTTCCATATTACCCTCAGCATAGACCTTGTATGTAGCTAAGGGATTAATAGGCTAAGGCCTATCTCCTGCCATAGTCAAGGTGAATTCTTTAGCCTCGATTCCGCTTAACTCTGGGAGAAAGTATGATCTATGATGAAGATCATCCCAGGGTTTGTCCGGACTAGTCATTTCTTCAATTACTTCTTCGTCAGAGGGAAAGACTAAGTCTAACGAATCAGTGTTAGCGAGAGAACCTTGAGCCCAAATAGGCTTTAGAAGCGGATCAAAATATTGTGCTGGAGTTGGATCGGGGTTGGTTGAAGCTTGATGGACTAAAGAGTATGCTACTTCAGTTGCGGACAAGGGCATGGACATGCCTGGATGCCTTGTCCCCTCCATCATGGACGATGGGGAAGGAAAAATCCACGGATCGGTGAAGTAGTGAGAAATGATGAAACTTGGAAAATGTCAACCTTATGGTGATCAGATATGAACTTCACATCGCCTTGAGGGGGCGAGTAATCGAAGGTACCCATCAAAGATGGGAACAAACCAACCCCTACGTTGACTATGCCTGGTTGAGGATTATTAATCAACGGGACCGCGGACACTCCCAATGAGGGGTTAGATCTGGAGAAAGACAATTGATCAATGGTAACAATCCGGTCCTCGTGTGGAAACAACAAAACCCGAAAAAATGTAGCAACCACTGCTTGCATGGCATAAGTCCAAATCCTTCCTAACAAAATATTGTAATTGAGATATGCGTCGAATACCTCTACCTCAACGCACATGGTCTTCCCTCCCAATTGCTCGGGAAAAGAGGGAATGATATCGTGTGGTCGGAACGAACAAACGTCAAAAGCAATGAGAAGAGTGGGCGACGGAGACAAAATGGGCTGGCCAATGGCCTTCCAACATGCCAACGAAATAACGCATGTCAAGGTGCCCTCATCAACCAGTGTGCAGAAAATATTTCGAGTAAAATTTTTCGTGGGGTGAGCCACTACTATCTAAAATACTACGTGGTACGACAGACGAGGTTTTAGGTTGGTTGTATCTAGCATGATGGTACCTGGATTACAAGTTTCGGTAGATCTTAGAGCAGCTAACAAAGCTTTCCTCTGGGAAGGGCAGCTTTGGAGGACCTACAAAGAAGACATCACATAAGGGGTTTGAGACAAATCTTCCACCACAGAATAGTTCTGGGCGGCCCTTGCGTTTGGGTTGTGAGAATATTTTTTGAACGCACCTTTTGAGATGTGTGTCATTGTTTCACCCAAAGTCTTCTCAATCTGTAGAGGAAGAGATGGGAGTTCGGCTTATTTGCCCTTCTCAGAAGTGCTTGTTTTACTGTAGTCATGCGCTCTAGTGGATATGAAAGCATCACCCTTCATCATATATACATTCATGGATGTGGGATTGTTCGAAGATGGAGAGGGTCCTTGGTTTCCCCCTTCTACGCTTGTAGAGGCTTGGGTTAGGTTTTGTCCATGTTGAAATGGATTGGTTAACACAGTAGGTTGTTCTTGTGTCACAAAATTTTGGGCCTCTGCAAGCCAGGGACATAGGTGGGTCAGGTGGTCTTCCGTGCATAGGTTGCATGGATACCTCGCCTTTTGTTTCTCAGTGTTTCCCTTGCCAGAATTATCAGTGGGTTTCTTATCCCCCTTACCCTTCTTTTGTTGTTTTTTCTTTCCTTCAGGCTGTTGGGTGGCCTTTGGATTTGTCGATTGCACTTTATGTACATATGACGTTTTAGTAGGGGGAGCAGTCAAAACAGTAGTTTGGCTAGCCGTTGTATGTTGTATAGACAATTGTTGCAACTTCTTCGTTAGTTGCTCAACAGGCTTTGCTTGTGCTGAACCAATAACACCATCGGCATGTGGTCCAGCTCTCTGTCTGGTTTTATCAAGTATTGAGCATGGCACATCTGGCAATATCTTGTATAATAAACCGGATTGAGAATAGATGAGCTCAAGATGTTGAGCTCTCATGATGGCATCTTCTTTGGAAAACACTCCTAAAGTCGCGACATCTTTGGATAACTGTGGGACCAAAGACTTAAGGAACCACTCGAGCAGGAATGCTGGTGGGACTGGTACCTTAATTAAACTCTTTCAACATCTCCATTCTTGGATGTGATTAGAGATATGGTCTACTTTTGTCTATGCGAAATTGACCAGTAATTCTGTGCCCGCATTGTATCTCACAGGTAATTGGAAATGGTTTAAGAAGGCCATTGCCAATTCGCCGAAGGAAGAGTATCTTGAGCGATTGAGCTCAATGTACCATTTCACGACACTCCCAATGAGAGTACGTTGAAACAATAACAATTGTACAGAGTCATATTTCAACGAGTTAGATGAGCACCAAAGGTGGAAGGTAGTCACATGATCACTTGGATCTTCGTTAGGCTTGGCTTCGAACTTTGGTATGTCCAAAGGAAACTTCGTCGGCATAGGAGGCCAACGTGGATCGTGATAGATAGGGTCATTCAACAACCTTGTCAAGTCTGGAAAATGCAAGGTTGCTAGGAAAGGTATTTTGGGTTGTTGGTGATAACCTGGGAAAAAGGGTCCTGGAGTTTGACTGGCACCAGGTTGCTAGGAAAAGTTCAGCTGCTAGCTTGGATTCTGGTAAAAACCATGGCCATGACCAACGTATGGATTTTGTGCATGAGGAGACATCATCGGCTGATTCCCAAAATAGGATGTAGATGGATGGGCGTGCACTACATTCGGAGGACTTTGGGAAGGGTTGCCCCATGTCGGTCCCGTAGGGATGGGCATAGTACCTTGTCCAGGGTTCCATCGACTGTGGAAAGAACTTCTCCAAATCGACATTCCTGACGAAGGAATGGATCCTTGCCAAGAATTCCAAGGCCTTGATGTGGAAGAAGTGCCTGGGTTTGCCCCTGTGCAAGAATAGTACCCTGCATAGGAATAGGTTGTCCGAAATCAGGGTTGCCCCCAGTCGGGAAAGTAGCTGACGAGAAGGCGTTGTTACCAAACGCACCGAACAAAGAAAACAGTGTCAAACCTACCAGCATATTATGTGAAGGTGGTCCTTGACTCCCTTCTCCAAATAAACTATGGTGTGCAGGTGGCCCGGCGGATGGCTGGTGCATGCCACCGAGAGAAGGGGATGAAGGAGGTATATGACCTTCCCCGTAAGGAAAAGCGTTAAAAGGAGTAGGAGTTCCCCC
>JASDQU010190061.1:14458-34695 GCA_032191745.1 Picea mariana
GAACCGTGGGAAAAAGGAAGATATTTCTACCTTTTTCATACCCCAACAATGACGTAATGCATATTTCTCAAAAATACATTTCCAATGGGATATCACATGCCTAAAATGAAGATCGTATGTAAAAGTTACGACCCCGAGATGTTAATGTACTAACTTACCCAAATGGAGCCCACATGACTTTTGGCATTTCATCTCCTAGGGTTAGGTTTGTGGATGTCTAGGGTTTTGGAATTCCTATTTATCATAAAAAGGCCTGTAGAACCTCATTGTAATCATCTTCTTGCGAATGAACATAGCTGTCACATCTCTTCTCAGAGATAAAACTGCCACCATTCTAGTGAGTCTTGCACTATGTATTTTTATAGTCTCTTTACAATTCTTTCTTTAATAGAAATCAAGTATTATTGTATTTCTCTATTTCTAGCAATTTTCATGATTGTTTCATTGTAATATCTCTGCTTTCATTTTGTTCCAAAAATAATCTAGATCGCTTTTTGTGGGCCCCAATGGGTAAGTTGGTACCTCAACCTCTTGGGGTCGTAACTTTTTCATACGACCTCCATTTTAGGCATGTGATAGCCCGTTGGAAAGGTATTTTCAAGAACTATACATTATGTTGTCAAAATTCAACTTCATCTATAGTTTGAGTCTGGAAAGAAAAAAAAAAAAACAAAAAAAAAACACTATTTAGGGCCCCAAAACGGCCCTAAAAGTACAGAAATATGTACTGATATGAAAAATTCCAAAATAACCCAGTCGGAATAGGTGGGAGACCACCAGTATCCACCTGAATGATGTGTAAGGCTTTAGGATAGCCTCAGAAGTGCAGAACCCATAATTACAAAGAAATTTCATCATTACAGAGAAACGTGTTGAACTAAAAATTGTCAAGATGAGCCAGTTGGAATAGGTGGGTGACCCCCAATATCCACCTGGATCATTCCTCCCCCCTTAGGAATAAATGGTATCAATTTCATTGAGTTCCCCCATCAGGTGAGGAAACTTATGTTGAATTTGGCCTTGGGGAGCCACTTTCCTTGGTGCAGGAGTTGTCGTGCCTTGAAAACCCGATAAATTTGGATCATCTATTGGTGAGTGCTCTTGAAATTTGTCTCCACTATTTGGTCAGTGGATGCATGTTCCATGCAGTCAAGTTTGAGCTATGTTGGTGTCAAATTTTCTTCGATCTACGAGGTGTCCAATAATGGTGGAAAATATGGTCGAAGGAGGACCATATTGAACATTGGGTGCAAGCTAAGGAAGGGTGGAGTGTTGAGTTCAAAATCATTGCTACCCACAACCTTGGTGATAGTGTAAGGCCCACAGTGGAGTGTTGAGTTCAAAATCATTGCTACCCACAACCTTGGTGATAGTGTAAGGCCCACAACCAAGTGGGAAGAGCTTCTGATGGGGACCTATAAGGCAGTCTTTCTGAAAATGTAGCCAGACCTTGTCTCCCACCTAAAACTGGTGCAGTACCCGGTGTTGATCATGGCGCTACTTGTACTTAGCATTGGATTTTTACAAAATCTCATGGACGTGTTGGTGGATGTGTTGAATCCTCTCAATGAATTTGGTGGCTTTGTCAGCCTCAAACTGAACATGGGAATATTCTTCCTGTGTGGTTGCAAGAGGTAGTGCAACTTCATTAGGACCCAAGGGTTGGAATCCCAGCCCCACCTGAAATGGGATATGGTCGGTGGAGCTATGGAGAACCATGTTGTAGTTGTGTTGAACATAGGGAAGAATCTCATCCCATGTATGTGGATGCTTAGAGTTGTACATGTGCAATATGTTCACAATCATCCGATTGATGACCTTTGTCTGGTGATCGGTTTGGGGGTGGAAAGCAGTGGATTTAGTGAGCTTGGTGTCTAACAATGACCAGAGACTCAACCAAAATTTGTTGAAGAACATGTTATCCTGATCTAAGGTTCTGGTCTGTGGTATCCCAAAATGGACCCACACCCATTCGAAGAAGATATTGACAGTATATGTCATTGTGATGCTCTTCTTGTAGGTTGTGATAATGGCCATCTTTGAAAACTGACCAACCACCACAAATACACAATCATTTTCGTGCTTGGTGGACGAAAGGCCAGATATGTAATCCATCGAGATGGATTGCCAAGGCCTCTTGGGAGTAGGAAGAGGGGTGTATAAGCCTTGCTTCTTAATGAATATCTTGGAAATGGAACAGGCAGTGTAAGATCTGATATACTTGCTAACTTCTTGTCGAAGTTTTTGCCAATATTTTTTTTTTTTGTAGAAAGACCATAGTTTTATCCATGCAAAAATTTCCTACCGTTCGATTATAGTGAGCCTCCCAAATCATCTTTGCACGCTCGCTTGTGGGAACACAAAGGTGACCTAGATGGCATAAAATTCCATCCTAGATGTTAAAATCAGTAACATTTGTGCATGTACCCAAGAGCTGATAGGTGGTGGTGAAGTCAGGGTCACACTGATAAAGTTGGGGCTACACAGATGCCTCATGCCCATAGGAATGATGAACTATGGTGAGTGCAGCAATGGGAGGGTGAGTGAGGTAATCAATGATACGATTTGTGTTCTGTATTTTATACTTGATGTTGAGATGGAATTGTTGTAGATATGTGGACCACTTTTGATGGTTGTTGTTCTGCAACTTCCTCTGTGTCTGTATGAACTACAGAGGCTTGTGATCAATGTGGATGATTGTCTCCTTTCCTAGAATTTAATGTTTCCATTGACGACAGGCTTGCACAATGGAATGCATTTCTTTGTCATAGGTGGGGTATTTATGGATAGTATATGAGTGTTTCACTATGGTATCTTATTGGATGACCGTGCTGAGTGAGAACTG
Organism: Picea mariana; assembly: GCA_032191745.1. Classification (NCBI taxonomy): domain Eukaryota; kingdom Viridiplantae; phylum Streptophyta; class Pinopsida; order Pinales; family Pinaceae; genus Picea; species Picea mariana. Next base: position 17,304 of record JASDQU010190061.1, read on the forward strand.
CACCTACAACATAGTCGGAGGCATCGGTCTCAATCTTGAAAGATTGTTGTAGGTCGAGTAAGGAGAGTACTAGAGATGAGCATAAGCGATGCTTCATATCATCAAAGGCTTCTTGTTGTGTCTTCCCCCATGCAAAATTCTCCTTACCACCTCCCTTGGTTACTTGGTTGAGGGCCCATGCAATATGGGAGAATCCCAACATGAACCTTTGATAGAACTTGGAAAATCCTAAGAAGCTCCAAAGATAAATTAATTTGGTCGGCGTTGGCCAGTCACGGATGACTTGGATCTTAGCTGGATCCACATGTACCACATGTTCATCAACAATGTATCCCATGTATTGGACCTTGTTCATTCCAAAGGAACATTTTTCCAAGTTGGCATATAGCTTGTGCTGCCGCAGAATGCCCAAAACCTATTGAATATATTGCATGTGATCCTCCCAAGTTCCGTTGAAGATGAGGATGTCATCCAGATATACCACCACAAAAGAGTTGGTGAAGGGTCTCAATACATCATTCACCAATCTCATGTAATTTGCTGGTGCATTTGTTAAGACAAATGGCATGACCAACCATTCTAAGAGACCTTCTTTAGATTTGGAATTTGTCTTCCATACATTAGTTGGTTCGATGGGAACCTGGTGGTAGCTATACTTGAAGTCAATCTTGTTGAAGAAATTTTCCCCCTTTAGTTGGTCAAGATGTTCATCAATTCGGGGAATTGGGTACCAGTTCCTGACTGTGATTTTGTTTAATGCTTTGTAATCAATGCAGAGCTTCCAGGTCCCATGTTTCTTCTACACTAGCACAATCGGGCTTCTTCAAGGGGAGGAGTTGGGTCAGATGTGCCCCTTTTGAAGAAGCTCTTAGATCTAATGTTTGATTTCATCATTTTCCATCAATGAGCGAGGATAGACTGGTGCATTAGGTAGCGGTGCACCATGGGTTAGATCAATTGGATGCTTGACTTGGCAGTGTGTCGATACCTTTGTGGGTGAGAAGAATATGTCTCTATAGTCTTCCACGATCCCATCCAATTGCTTCTGCTGCAAAGAGAGGCTTTGTATAGAGGTCACAGATGTGGCGATAAAATTTTTCTTACTGCGAGCACAGATCACAAATAAGAAGAAATTCTCGGTCTATGAAATGACCTTACTGCATTTCTTAGCAAAGATTAAAGAAATGGTGTTAGGCGACGTTACCTATGGTATCCTGTACAATAGTCTACCCAAATTAATAATAACATTGGGGGATCTAGACTCATACACAACATGTCACTTCCACAAATATGGTTGGCCTAAAAAAACATCACAAACTTCAAGGGGAGAAATATCACACAATAACTCATCTTTGAAGGGCTTGATGTTGTAGGGATAACGACACTGTTGGATGACGTGGATATCTCATCCTTGGCCAAGCCAATTGATGGTGTAGGGCTACGGGTATAGTGTTATTGGTAGGTCCAACCACTTGATGACCTCTGTTGATATTAGGTTCTTATGAGTACTGCTATCGATAATGAAATGTTGTGGAGTCCCTTTTACCCACATATGTGAGTGAAAGAGGCATTCACCTTCCTCTAGTTCTTCTGGTTCGCTTGGCTGGACTTTGGTGGCAGTGATAGTGGCACTGGGTTCAACATCGATGATATGCTTCCCACTTTCTGTATTTGATTCGGAGTCATAATCTGCCTCTGAATCAGAAGATTTCATCTCAACCACTAGTGACTGCTTGGAGCAACATTCTTCGGTGTTATGCCAAGGGATTTTATGGTATTCACACCACTTTTCCATGTCCTTCTTTGACTTCTCATTACCCTTCTTGGGTTGCGGCTTGGATTGGTGATCCAGATTTAGGAGAAGGATGAACTGATTAACAGACTGAATATAATAAAACATGGAGATATGAAGCACAACACAGATATCCAGTGAACAATATCTTCAATTGAATAAATGAAATAGGATGAAACTGTAAAACTGCAGAATTGAAACACTTGCTCGAATGGTGGTAGCTATCTCTAAGAAGAGATGTGGCTGCTAGGTGCATCCTTCTGAGAATAATGATTACAATGAGGCTCTAGGTACCCTTTTAACATTACTCATGAATGTCAAAATCCTAGACATCCAAAAACCTAACCCTAGGAGATGAAACCCCAAAAGTTATGTTGGCCCCTATGGGTAAGTTGGTACCTCAACTTCCTGGGGCCGTAACATTTGCATACGACCTCCGTTTTATGCGCATGATAGCCTATTGGAAACGTCTTTTCGAGAACTACATATTACAACATCAAACTTTGACTCTATCTATAGTTTGACTATGGAGAGCCAAAAAAACATTGTTTAGGGCCCCAAAATGACCTTGGAAGTACAACAAGATGTGATGACATGAAAACATACAAAATATTTCAGTTGGATTAGGTGGGATGCCACTAGTATCCACCTAGAAGATGTGAAGGGCTTCAGACAGCCCCAAAAGTGTAGAACCCACAATTACAAAGAAGTACAGAAGAACCTGTTGAACTAAAAATTGTCAAAAGGAGCCAGTTGGAATAGGTGGCTGGCCATCAATATCCACCTGGATCGATCCTCCCCCCTTAGGAAGCAATGTTATCCATTGTGTTGAGTTCCCCCATCAGGTGAGGACATTTTTTTTGAATTTTTTCTCGGGTGAGCCACTTTCCTTGGTGGAGGATTTTCCGTGCCTTGACAAGTTGATAAAGTTGGATCCTCTGCTGGTGAGTGCCCTTGACCTATGTGTCCACTATCTGAAGTGGATGCATGTTCCATGCAGTCAAGGTTGATCTCTATTGGTGTCATCTATTTTGCGATCTCTGAGGTGTCCAATAATGGTGGAAAATATAGCTGAAGGAGGTTCACATTGAACACTGGGTGCAAGCTAAGGAATGGTGGAGTGTTGAGCTCAAAAGAATTTCTACCCACAACCTTGGTGATAGTGTAAGGCCCATAGCGAAGTGGGTGGAGCTTCCGATGGGGCCATGTAAGATGCTCCTTCTGCAAATGTAGCTAGACTTTATCTCCAACCTAAAACTGGTGCGATTCCTTGTGTTGATCATGGTGCTGCTTGTACTTAGCATTGACTTTCTGCAAAATCTCAAGGACCTGTTGGTGTATGTGTTGAATCCGTTCAATTAATTTGGTGGATTTTCGATCTCAGACTAAACATGGGGATATTCTATCTATGTGGTTGCAAGAGGTAGTGCAACATGAATAGGACCCAAGGGTTGGACTCCCAGCCCCACCTGAAATGGGATATGGTCGGTGGAGCTATAGGAAGCCCTATTGTAACTGTGCTAAACATAGGTGAGAATCTCATCCCATGTATGAAGATGCTTAGAGTTGTACATGTGCAGGATGTGCACAATCATCCGATTGATGACCTATGTATGGTCGTTTGTTTGGGGGTGGAAAGCAGTGGATTTAGTGATCTTGGTGTCCAACAGTGACCAGAGACTTGACCAAAATGTGTTGAGGATCCTATGGTCCTGGTCGGAGATGATGGTCTGTGGTATCCCAAAATGGACCCACATCATGCTGAGTGATAACTGCACCTATAGTCAGATGCATCAGTCTCAATCTCGAATGGTTGTTGCAGATTAAGAAAGGAGAGTACTAGAGCCGATCACAATTGATGCTTCAGATCATCAAATGATCATTGTTGTTACTCCCCCCACACAAACGTTTCCTTGCCACTACCCTTGGTCACTTGGCTAAGGGCCCATGCAATATGGGAGAATCCCAACACAAATTGTTGGTAGAAGTTGGCCAGTCCCAAGAATCTCCAAAGCTCAATTAGTGTGGTCAGGATTGGCCAGTCATGGATGACTTAGATCTTAGATGGATAAACATGTTCCCCATGCTCATAAACAATGTAGCCAAACTATTGGACTATGTTCATGCCAAAGGATCATTTTTCCAAGTTGGCATATAGCTTGTGCTACCATAGAGTGCTAAAAACCTGCTTAATATGTCACATGTTCTCCTCCCAAGTTTTTTTGAAGATGAGGATGTCATCCAAATATACCACCACAAAAGAGTTGGTGAAGGGTATCATTACATCATCCATCAACTTCATGAAAGTGGCTAGTCCATTTGTTAAGCCAAAGGGCACCTTCTTTAGATTTGAAAGTTGTCTTCCACTCATCAATTGGTTCGATGGGGACCTGGTGGTAGCTAGACTTCAGGTTAATCTTGCTGAAGAAATTTTCCCCTTTGAGTTGGTCAAGAAGGTCATCAATCCTAGGAATTGGGTACTGGTTCCTGATTGTGATTTTGTTTAATGATCTGTAATCAATGTAGAGTCGCTAGGTCCCATCCTTCTTTTGCACTAGTACAATTGGTCTTCCACAAGGGGAGGAGTTGGGTCTGATGTTCCCCTTTTGAAGAAGCTCTTGGATATGATGCTTGATCTCATCATTTTCCATTATAGACCGACGATAGATTGGTCCATTAGGTAGAGGTGCACCAAGGGTTAGATCAATTGGATGCTTGACTTGGCAGTGCGTCAGTACCCCGGTGGGTGAGGAGAATATGTCTTTGTACTCTTCCACGATCCCATCCACTTGCTTCTACTACAAAGAGAGGCTTTGTGTAGAGGCCAATAATGTGGCGGTGACCTTCTACTTAGTGTGAGCATGGATAAAAAAGAAGATGAACTTCCTGGTCTGTGAAATGACCATACTGCATTGCTTAGCAGAGATTAAAGAAATAGTGGTAGGCGCCACTACCTCTGGTATCCTGTACAATTGTCTACCAAAAGTAATAATAACATCGTGGGGTATAGAATCATATACAACATGACGTTTCCACAAATATGGTTTTCCTAAAAGAACATCACAAAATTCAAGGGGAGAAATATCACACAATACCTCGTCTTTGAAAGGCTTGATGTCGTAAGGCAGAAGACACTGTTGGATGACACAAATATCTCTTCCTTAGTGAAGCCAGCCAATGGTGTAGGTTGCAGGTTTTGTGTCATCGATAGGTCCAATCGCTTGATGACCTATGATGATATCAGGTTCTTCTAACTGCTTCTATTGACAATGAAATGAAGTAGAGCCCCCTTTACCCACATCTATGAGTGAAAGAGGCGTTCCCCTTCCTCTTTTTTTTTTCTAGCTCGCTTGGATGGACTTTGGTGGTAGAAACAATGAGACTGGGTTCAACATCGATAATCCGCTTCCCTCCTTATGGATTTGATTTGGAGTCAAAATCGACCCCTGACTCGGAAGCCTTCAGCTCTACCATGAGTGACTTCTTGGAGCGACATTATTCAGTGTTGTGCCAAGGGATTTTATGGTATTCACACCATTTTCCCATGTCCTTATTTGTCTTCTCATTTCCCTTCTTGTGTTGCTGCTTGGAATGGTTTTCCTGAGAGTGGCCATATTTTCTCTATCCTTTGCTATGTGGGTTGGGGCTGTATTTTCCCTTCTTTAGCTGTGAGGCGTTTGCAGATCCAAACTCACGCCTCTTCTGCTTAAATTTTTGTTCGATCTTGACAACATATTTATAAGCCATACCTAATGTGGCGATGTCCATAAACTCCATATTTGTTTGAATATATCTATGAAAACAGTCGCGGTATTTGAGCACCAAATGTCGCTTAGAGTCTTTGATACCCAATTTGTTGCGTAAGGTATGGAAAATATTGGTGAAATCTAGCACTGTCTAGTCCCTTTTTGATGTAGGGTGGTCCATTTGGTGTACTGGTCCTCGTAGCTTCCAACAGGGTAGTATTTTTATTTAATGGCATCCCGAAAGGAATCCCATGTAGGGGCACCCACAAATATTGCAAATTCCTTTATGGCCCTTTTCTCAGAGTAAGCATGCCACTAGTCCTTAACATAAGGGATGCCTTTGAGGAGTGAAAAAGTAATATTTTCCCTATCGGAAAAATTTTGGACCGAAAAATACCCTTCGAGTAGATTCAACCATTTATCTACAACATCTGCATTTATCGGTTCTTCAAATAATGGAATATTAAAATTTACCTATACCTCGAAGGGGGTTGCATGGATTATTGATGAAGATGCTTCTCTTGTGGGTAGCCTTCGAAGGATCTGCTCAAAGTTTTCCATCATTTCGTTCCTTTTTCGCGCAAGGGATTCCTTGAGGAACATTTTGAAAGGATCTCCTACTCCATCATATTTCTTTTTGTCCCCCATAGGTTTTTGTCGGACATGATGTGACTGATCTTGCAATGGCTTGATTGGTTCGAGTCCCAACTTCTTGTACCCAGATCTTATCGGGGACATGCACGAAGAAAAATAAATGAAGAGCAGACCGCTCTGATACCACTAATATGGATTGAGGAGTGGAACAAACTGATTAACCAACTAAATACAATAAATCATAGAGATATGAAGCACAACATAGACATCCGGTGAACAATATCTTCTATTGAATAAATGAAATAGGATGAAACTGTAAAATTGCAGAACTGACACACTTTCTCGAATGGTGGTATTTATCTCTCAGAAGATATGTGGCTTCTACATGCATCCATTTGAGCAGAATGATTACAATGAGGCTCCAGAGGCCTTTTTAACATTACTCATGAATGTCAAAACCCTAGACATCCAAAAACCTAACCCTAGGAGATTAAACCACAAAACTTATGTGGGCCCCTATGGGTAAGTTGGTACCTCAACTTCCCAGGGTCATAACTTTTTCATACGATCTCCATTTTAGGCACGTGATATCCCATTGGAAAGTTCTTTCGGAACTACACATTAAGTCGTTAAAATTTGATTGTGGTGAGCCAAAAAAATACTGTTTAGGGCCCCAAAACGGCCCTGGAAGTAAAACAAGATGCGCTGACATGAAAACATACAAAATAAGCCAGTTGTATTAGGTGGGAGGCCACCAATATCCACCTGGAAGATGTGTAGGGCTTCAGACAACCCCAAAAGTGTAGAACCCATAATTACAAAGAAGTACAAAAGAATGTGTTGAACTAAAAAACTGTCAAGAGGAGCCAGTTGGAATAGGTGGGTGGCCACCAATATCCACCTGGATCAACTGGTTATCCTAAGAGTGTTCATCTTTTTTATATCCCTTATTTGGTCGGTTGGGACCACCTTTTCCCTACTTCGTCTGTGAGGAATTTGCAGATCCAAACTATCGCCTCTTCTACTTAAATTTCTGCCCGATCTTGAAAACATATCTATAAGCCACACCTAATGATTTGATGTCTAGAAAATCCATTCTATTTGAATATATATGTGCAGATAGCCATAGTATTTGAGCACCAGATGTCATTCAGAGTCTTTGATAGTCAATTTGGTGCGCAGAGTATGGAAAACATTAGTGAAATGTGGTACTGTCTGGTCCTTTTCCTGATGCATCATGGTCCATCGTGTGTACTGGTCCTCGTAGCTTCCAATAGGGTAGTACTGTTCTTTAATGGAATCCCTAAAGGAATCCTAGGTGGGGGAGATAAAAAATATTGCAGATTCCTTTGTGGCCCTTTTCTCATAGTATGTATCCCACTAGTCCTTAATATGGGGGATGGCCTTGAGGAGTGTAAAATTAATCTTTTCCCTATCGGAAAAATTGTGGATAAAAAAAATACCCTTCGAGCAGATTCAACCATTTATATATAGCATTTGCATCTATCATTCCTTCAAATAATGGTGTTGGGCGAATGACTAACATGGAGAATAGGTTTGTTTTTGAAAGATAAGGCCAATTTTGGAGAATAACAATTGGCAGGAAAAACAACACGGGTTAGGGAAAGCTACATGCAAAGGAGGAAAGCATGCAAGGCCTGTGCATGCAGGAAAATCTAACCACGTTAATGTTAGGTTTTTTTTAAGAGATTATAATGACTAATAAGATAAAAATTAATATAAATAAGTACCTAGGAGGTCTAGGTCAGGGGTTCTAGATTGTAAGAGGATATTGTTTTTCTTGGCTAGGAGAATGACTGTAAGATATAATACCTTTTTCTAAGTTGTTGAGCTATATGAGAGTCAAGTATATGGATATTGAGGGTTAGATTGCAGGCCGAGGATTCTGGTGCGATCTAGTCCGCCTCACATAGGTTGTGGAACCTATTTTGTGGTTGTATAGTCAGAATTGTAGTGCACGCGGTGCCATATATTGTATAAATTTAAATAAAAGATACTAAGAATCCAGATCGTTGTGGATGTAGCCCAGGAGGGGGTGAACCATGGTAAAATCTATGTTATGTGTGGTTTTTATTGCATATTTACCTTCTATCAGTCGTTATATGATGAATGGATGAATGGATAGTTCTGTTAGATCTGTTATTTGGTAGATTAGTTAGATTGCATGCATAAAATTAACAAATGAATGAATCTTAAGCATGATAGAGAGAACAACAAGATCAATGCCTAAGAAGATGAATTGAAATCCCAGATCCCCATTCTTTCCTAGATTGCAAGCATATGATCATTTGCAGTCACCCATAGAACTATCTCGGGTGACACTATGCAGTACATTATGTGTGTTGTGTTGCCTTTTGGTTTACTAGGAGGGTCGATAGTTTTAGAGGGTTTTGTTGGAAACTTGTTTAGATCCGAGCCTGGGTCAGCCCAAGAGTAGAAAGAGAGGAAAATAGCCAACAAATGGAATATCAAAATTTACTTGTACCTTGAAGGGGGTTGCGTGGCTGCTTGATGAAGATGCGTCTCGTATGTGTAGTCGTCAAAGGATCTATGCAAAGTTGTCCATCATCTCGTTCCTTTGTCATGCAAGGGATTCCTTGAGAAACATTTTAAAAGGATATTCTGCTCCATCATATTTCTTCTCATCCCCCATGATTTTTGGTCTGGTTCGACATGGTCGATCTTGCAAAGGATAGACTAGTTTGAGTCCCAACTTCTTGTACCTAGATCTTGTCAGGGACATGCACACAGAAAAACAAATGAAGAGCAGACCGCTTTGATACCACTGATCTAGATTTATGAGAGGAATGAAATGAATAACAGATTGAATACCATAACACAGAAATACGAAGAACAACAACAGATATCCAATGAACAATAACTTCTATTGAATAAAGAAAATAGGTTGAAACTGTAAAACTGCATAACTGAAACAACTTGCTCGAATGGTGGTAGATATCACTGAAAAGAGATGTGGCTGCTACATGCATATGTTTGAGAAGAATGATTACAATGAGGCTCTAGGGGCATTTTTAACATTTTCTCATGAATGAAAAAACCCTAAACATCCAAAAACCTAACCCTAGGATATGAAACACCAAAAGTTATGTAGGCCCTGATGGGTAAGTTGGTACCTCAACTTCCCAAGGTCGTAACTTTTTTATACAAACTCCATTTTAGGCGTGTGATAGCCCATTGGAAATGTATTTTTGATAAATACACATTATTTCATCAAAATATGACTTCGTCTATGGTTTAATTGTGTAAATAAAATAAAAAACATTGTTTAGGGCCCCCAAAAGTCCCTGGAAGTACAGAAAGATGTACTGATATGAAAACTTCCAAAATAAGCCAGTTGGAATAGGTGGGCAGCCACAAATATCCACTTGGATTTTGTGTAGGGCTTCAGGACAGCCCTGTAAGTGAAAAACTCATAATTACAAAGAAATGTCATCATTACAGAGAAACGTGTTGAACTAAAAACTGTCAAGATGAGCCAGTTGGAATAGGTGGGTGGCCATCGATATCCACCTGGATCATTTATTGACATGACTATGCTAGGAAAAAATACTTAAGAATTCTTAGTTTCTTTTTTAGATAATAGGGACACCTCACAACAATATCATTAGTGTAAAAGAGAAGGACAATGACTATTCTATCTAAAGCATTTCCAACACAACCAATTTCTTCCAAGAATGCCTGCAACTTGTCAATGTAAATGCCAAAAAGGGTAAGGGACATGGGAAAACCTTTCCTAACTCCTTTATTACAATTAATTTCTTCCGAAAACTTATAATGTTCATGAACATAGCAATAAGACTCTTGTACAACCTTAGTGCAACAACATTCATCTCAAAAGGAACCTTTAAATCTTCTAATCTATTTCAAAGGGTATTTTTGTGATAGAGTTAAAATCTTTCCTAAAGTCAACAAAGAAACATAGGAGATTGGTTTTATTATTATGATATTCCTTTGTGACGATCCTAATCATCACCAGGTGATCCATGGTTGAATGATAGTTTCTAAAACAACTTGGTCTTTATCCCTTTTCCCATGACTTTCTAACCATATGCTAATATTATTTTCTAGAATAATTCCATATAATTTGACCTAAAGAGGGTTAATCATAATGATCCTATCATTTGAGGGGTTGTTTTTATCCCCTCTTTAAAAATAAGAGAAATGAAGCTAAGTCCATGGTTTAGGGAAGCCAGCCTTGAGTGAAATAAAATATTTTTATAATTTTTAAAAAGTGTGTAAACAATATTGTCAAGTATTATCAAGAGGGGTTTCAAACAAAATAAACTATTTTTATAATTTGAGAAAGATATCTGTACACAATATTAATTAGTTTAAATTAAAATAAAAAAGGAATTTAGTTTTCATATGTTTAAAAAATTTAACATACAAAAATATTTTATCAATATTAATTTAGCTGATCAAAATTATTATTAATTTTGATTATTTACAAAAATAAAATATGCATTGCTAAGATTATGATTATTGCTATGATGTATTTATTAAAAAGGTAACTAGACTAACTCGAAAATACCTTGGAATGAACAAATTTGTAAAATTTGTGATTGATACAAAATGGATTTACATAAGTACCATATGCATTTATTGATGCTCTAGTTGTTATCAGACTAATCTATAAGTGCGGACACAAACTGATCTCCCTAACTTCCACAGGAATCTAGAACAAAACAAGACATAATACAAACTTCACCTTAGACTTCATTGTCATATAAAATATTTTAGATGAGGTACAAGTGACATACCTTTTAAATGACACTTGATCCTCGCTAGTGTCATCCTTGTAGCTCCTTCTTTGAGTTTGCAGGATGGTGAACTTGTTTAAGAAGCACAAACCAAAAGATAGAGAGAACAAAGATATATATATTCCAATGAATTCTATGTATAAGATCAAGGAGTTATACAATAAAAGTTAAGACACCTTTATAGGGAAGAAATGTATTGCTGCATTATATTAAATGGAAAGTGGAGAATACAACCCATGCCTTGATGTTGCAAGGTCCCTTTCAATGGCTCTTTTTTCCAACACACACACCTTTGCTCCAATGCCTTTGATGAAGAAGATCCACAATCTGACTTAGATAACTAAAGCAAAGATCTCAAGCATAATCTGTAGTAGAAATATTCATGCATATGCACGCCCTTGCAAACCTTAGCCTTTTCCATAAGATGTCCCTCTTTATATAGGGTAAAAGAGAGATGGATAAGGGTATTAGGATGATCCCACTAAATCAGAGAAGTGAGTAAGATCCAAATCGATCAGAGGCCACCTCATCTTCTAGAACATTTGTGAATTTTGACTTTTCCTTTGCTTAAGAATCGTCACACCCTATGAACATGCATCATGCAACGATGTTGCAGTCCAATTTTAGTGTAGAGTGGGACGATCAAGCATTGTCGCACCCCATGCATATAGTAGGGTGCGACGACCTTCTTTGTTATAGTTTTTGAAAGAGGAAAAGCAAATCACTTTTCTCATGGAGAAAGTCTCTTTTAATATTTTTAGGGAACATGAGCACATGTTGACAGTTGATCACTGAGGTAACCAAAATAATGTGTAACAAAAGGCCCCCCAAAGTATGAAACTAGAACTTGCGACAACTTAAATACTTTGTACAATGTGTATGTCGAAAACGAGGAGCACATCGATCAAGAACCTGCAAACAATAAATCATCTGCATAATAACATACCATCTTATGAGGTAGGCATTCCCATGCTCAGATTACAAGTGCCTATAATAATAAGTGTCAAGTGGGTCATGGCCACTAAATATACATTGTGGATCCATGTCATCATGATTCAGCATAGCCACCATAAATACATTGTGGATCTATGCTCTAAAATAATTCAAATTTGGACATAGCCATGAGACATACACAGTGGATCTATGCGTCAATACAAACTTATGAATACTCCATCGCAACCTATACCAAGATAATGAGATCTAGGGTATTCATTTCCATCATCTTTAAGTACGAATCCAACCATGCGATTACAGGTGTCAAATTTGAACATTTTTTAAATCACTTGATTACCGACCATTAATGAAAATCGTTAACAAGTGCGAGGGAAATCACCATTTATGTCAATGACTCCCAAGGTACTCTAGTACAATCCAATGAATGTGAATAAATGATTTGATGTCGAACACTTGATGGAATCTTCCAATCAGGGGTCAATGATGTGAACCCATTGTTGAAAGCGAAGAAACCTGCCATTGAGGCATGCATGCTCTAAGGTACTAAATGATTTCTAAATCTTGTTCCTGGATAGTGAGTTGAATTCGAAAGGAAAATATTCATCATAGGAGGGCCTTGATGTATCCCTCATCAATGACACAAAATATGTAACAGATTTGAAGTAGATCAGAGTATAAAGTGATTCAGAACTAACTCAAGGAAGGCTGACATGGTAGAAAATTTATAACTGTAGATGGCCAACTCAATAGAAGGCTTGTTTAGGTTGGAATTCTCTTGAACATATGAATGAAACAACAATTGTCTTGGAAACATTGACTCAAGGAGGACCTAACATATGAATTTTTGGATGGTCAAACAAAAGAAAAATGGATTTCCCAACCTGGGTATAATGATGAAGGGGGGTGTCATGTTCAAGAGTGACTATTACTGCCAATAACACAAATACAAAGGCACATTCCTTTCCCAATTTCCCCCACCATTTCTGGAAAGTACCTATTTATTTTTACACAAGCTTGAGGAGGATAACATATGCTCGTAAATGTAAGCTCATCCTTCCGACGAGTCCCTCGGAGTATGTTTAACGAACCCTAAGAAGGAGTGGTTCGATCCCATATGGGTCTTTCAATGCTTGTTTAATGAGTCCAAAGAAAGAAAACTCAGGGGTTTTTCATTTTTAGAGAGTCTGAAAAACACTTAAAGATAACTCCATAAGGTCCTTTTTCGTAAGTTAGTCTGACGAGACCAAAAAAGAGATAACCTACTGCTCATCAAACATTTTCTTCAAATATTTTTACGAGCGTGAAAAGAACAAGGTCGCTCGGTCATATTTTCATGTTTAGGAAGCTTGAAAAGAGCTTAAAGGATACTCCATAGGTTTCGTTTTTCGTATTACCAATGGGAGTTCGAAAAAAGGATAAAAGATTACTTGATTACATTCTCATGGTTTCACAAGTGTGAGAAAGAATTAAGACTATGCTCAGAGTTTTTCCTAAAAAAGCCTAAAAGCATCTGTACATAAGAAAAATATGCAAAAAAAAATCAAACAAGGTGGACCTCTTGTTCAAATGTCTCGCCCCTAGACCTTTTAATCTGCAATAGTCAACACTTCAAAAATTGGTTAGACTTTAGGGCATGGATAAAATATAAAAATAATTTAATTTTGCAATAAAAAGTGGTAGAAAACAATTAAAATAGGCCAAAACACCATTTTACCATTTCATTTGCAAATTTACCTAAATAGTGCCCCAAAACCCTTTTTTCTCCCCAAATTTGAGCTGTCGATTTCAGAGCGTGTGATGGATAATTTTGTGAAATGTCTCCATCAAACATGTAATCTTCTTCTTCTTTATCCTTTCATGGTTTCAATTTTTGTTTTCATAGGTTAAATTTGGATATTAGGTCGATTTTTTGGGGCTACCTACGTGTTGAGATCATCGCAGGTCCTCTGTATCGTGAACTGTGATGATATTGCATCATCAGAGGAGACCCCATAGACAAGGTGCAACGACGCCACTCTGCATGAAAGCACAACCCTGCGACGACCTCAATCAAAATTTTGAAAAGATAAAATTAACTAGCAAAACACCCAGGAATGAATTTTTTATGTTTCTAATCTTCTTTTAATGTCCCCTGGTAGGCTTTCCTTGGTCAAGATGCTCGATAGGCATGATAGAGAGCATGAGGAAGAGGATTTTTTTTCTTCAGGAATGACCCGGGCATAGTTATGGTGCTAAGACAATGCGGGTTACTCAAGTTTTTCAGGATTCAGGGCATGAGAGCCCAACTGAGGTTGCTAGAGTATTTGGTTCACATGTGGGATGTGAACGAACAAGCCTTTCGTGTGGGTGTCCATACACTCACATTGGACATATAGGATATCTAATTTTTGACAGGGTTGTCTCACTGTGGTTCAGGGGTGGGGGAGAACCTATGGATTACTATGTTCACCACCATTATGTGCCAGGTACCAAAAAACACAATGGAAAGGTAGCCACCAAAGATGTTTGGATTTACCATGGCGGACCATCCTTTATACCATTACTCGCATGGAAGGGAGTGAAGCTCCCCATATGGCTTTGCAAATCCATTTTCATTATGTGATAGAGTGCATGGAACCCAGGGTCTTTAACTAGTGTGAGGGTGTTCTGAAAAGCATGAAAAAACAACTCACAAAGTGTCAAAACAGTCGGTTGAAACAGTTTGGATACAGTTCCATTTTGGTATCCTTCTTCTTAGAGAGAGTTCATGTCCTATGTCTATAGGTCGAGTGGGGTATACCCACTCCACAAGATCCATGGATGAAGAGGTGGGTGGAACTAATGGCTTGAAATGGTGGCGTTCCTATCATCAAGTATGACGATGTCTTCTTCCAATGGTTAAGGAATCAAATAATCATGGTAGAATACTATGCATACATCGAGACAGATTTCCATGGGGATCCAGATTTAGCTCTTCCGGAGGGATCTCAGTGGGGGACATAGGTAAGAAGTAAATTTTTGTTTATACAATGTTTTTGATATTTTAATTATACAAAATATTTTTTTTTGTGTCATTTATCCATGACTAATCAAGTGCTCTCAATAATGCAGATGTGGGGTCTTATCGTCCTCTAGGATCGTCTCCCATCCATATATGAGGAGAGAGAGGTGTTGTAGCAGGGGTAGTTGTCGCAAATCTCAGGGCTATTGAACAGAACCTAGAGGGACTAACCATGAATTTTCCTGATGCCACGGTGGATGAACTTCCTAGGCATTATCAATGCCACACAGTGGGCGTATCTACATCTATTGGTTGACTTCTCCGTAAAGTGGCACGGGAAGTCACTTGTTATAGCGAGAAACATTCTTGATGCTTTTTGTACATGAAGCCATGAGCTTCACTTTTTGATATTTTGGTCTTTGGGCAAACACTTTTTTGTAACTTTTATCGTTATAAATATAAAGTTCCTATTGGATTACTTGTTTTTGTAAAAAGTGTGAATGGATTTATAAATGTCTCAAATGTCTATCTAACACATAATTAGCCATTGCATCTGTCAATGTATTTAGACATCTAGGAATATGTTGATACTCAATGTAATCAAAATGTCTTTCCAAGAGGCGAATTCGTAAATATACCCTTAACAAAGTAGGACTTCAGATGGAATAAATGTTACTCAAATGTAGTACTACTAACTATGAATCAAGTCATACAATAAGATGACGGATGCCAAATGAAACGACACCAGTTAACAACTCGATAACTGCACTGTATTCTGCGATATTATTAGTTGCATGACCAATGAAAACACCATGTAGACTGATCAATTCATCCATAGGTGCGCAGATTTCCCAAGCAACAAACACTAAGTTTTGAGTACTACGAATAGCACCATCAACAAATCCGATATAGGGTAGCAAAGGCACTGACATATGGAAACCAAGCACAATGCAAGGTAAACAACTGATAGGTGGAACCAAAAACGAAAAAGCACACAAGAGTATGATACACTAAAAATACACAACACTTATGAAAAAATAGTTTAAGCATAGTACTTCATCAAGTAAAGCCCATTTTTGGGTTTAATCAAAGAAATTCCATCATAATCTACTAGCTCATAAGCCCCTTTCTCCAACACTCATTTCACAATATAAGGGCCATGCCACATAGTCTTGAATTTACTGCCCCCTAATAAGTCACGATATTGTTCATAAAGAAGAACCAAATCACCCTCAGAAAAAACACATGGTTTGACATGCTTGTTATATTGATATTTGACATGCTTTTTCTGAGTTTCGATGACTAAAGTAGCATCAGGAAGAGTCTCGTATAATTGCATAAAATACAAGAGACGTTCCTCTTCAGCTGAGGTGTTAGGGAGAAGTTCGACAACTAGTTCCAAAGATGGGATTTCACATTCAATCGACATAATTGCTTCAATACCATATACTAATTGGAAAGGTGTGAACCTCGTGGCAGAATTTACGGATGTCCGATAGGACCATAGTTTCGAGAAGATAATATTGTGCCAACTTGACTTATGAATTCCTACCATCTGTCGAAGCATAGTAGTGAGAACTTTGTTGATTTCTTCAACCTGGACATTGGCCTGAAAATAATAAGGGGTTGAGTTTTCATGTCGAAGACCCAACTTCTCGATAAGTTCAAACATCATGAAATTGCAAAAATGACTACCATGATAAGTGACAATGGCTTGAGGGACACCAACTATAGTAACAATATGATTGAATACAAATAACGCTATAGTTTTCCCGATATTATCAAATGTAGGCATCGCCTCGGCCCACTTAGTGAAATAATCCATGACTACAATGATGTATTCATGCTCCCTAACCAAGTGAAGGTTACATTTCATGAAGTCAATGCCCCATTTAGCGAATGGACCAATAGAAACTACAGGGTGTAAGGGAGTAGGATGAGATCATATCTTCTTGTTGTAGGTTTGACAAGCGTGTAATTTATGGACGATGGTAATGCAATCCTTAAACAATGAAGGCCAGAAATAACCATCTCGTAAGATATTTTGGGAAGTGGCATACCCAGACATATGAACTCCACATGCTACATAATGGCAATCATTCAAAGCTTTCTCAGCTTCATCATAAGTGAGACATAGTCGAAATATGGAATCAATACCACAACGGTAAAATGCATCACCAAGGATAATGTATTGGCGTGTTTGATACCGAACACGACGACGATCTATACTAGAAAGATCGGGTCAGAAAGTTTGGGTTTGTAGATAAATGATAATGTTTTCATACCATATGTCGTCATAACTGATTAGAAAGATAGATTCATCAATAAAATAATATTTTTCCACAGTTTATGTTTCAGTAGAGGTAAGGTCACATATCAATTCGGAAAAAAACAAAGACTTCTTTGACTTGGCACTCTCAAACTCCAAATGAAACTCTTGGAGAATAACTAT
The DNA here is from genome assembly GCA_032191745.1 of Picea mariana. Lineage (NCBI taxonomy): Eukaryota > Viridiplantae > Streptophyta > Pinopsida > Pinales > Pinaceae > Picea > Picea mariana. The sequence goes on from JASDQU010190061.1 coordinate 34,624, forward strand.
CCATTTAGAGTATTTCCCCCTCAGTAATTGTTGAGTAAGGATGTGTTGCATGGGGTTGCAATCGAAAATGAC
>JASDQU010190062.1:8511-20237 GCA_032191745.1 Picea mariana
TGGACTTGCATCCTTCCCTAAAAGAGGAGATTTCCTATTGAGGTGACAATGATAGGATATCCCATTGTTACGCCAATCTTCCTCACTTGCCTTGGGCTTTAGGAAAGTATAGATTGTGCGATAACTTTTTTGGCATCGTTTCCAGGGAGAATCGAGTCACTTTTCCTCAATGACATTATCTTTGGTAAGCCTTTTCTCAACTATTTTTATCTTACAAGATTACATGGCGACTCCACTAAGGGTGATTCCCTCACTTCCTTTGATAATCTTAAAAGGATTATCCGATGACTCTAGTGGGTGAAAACCCATATAGCCAACCATGGTATCTCCATGGGATCCAGGAAAAAATTTCATACCTTTGGACATGAGTGAAATCCTTGAGTACCCTTGGCAGATGCCTCCTGAATGCAGCCCAAAGAAGTTGCCCAGGTTTTCCGGTAATGATGAGGATACCGCCGAAAAACATATGATGGATTTTTGGGCATTTTTAATGTTGAATCTGGTGGATGATGAAGCCAAATATTTGGTGATGAAATTTTTCTCGTCCACTCTTTATGAAAATGATAGAATATGGTATGATGGTCTCCCTGATGGAAGCATCAAGACCATGGAACAACTTGAAGAAACATTCATGAAAAAATGGTCACTTCAAAAGTTGTTCCCCTCCTTGGATGTTGAAGACATTCTGGGGTATGCAAATTATTTTCCTCCTGGATTGGTGAGAAAGTGTCCAAAATTGAATGGAGACCCACTCTTGGTCATTACTCATGTTGAGAATTTCTTAAGGTGTGTGTCAGAGAGTAGTGTAACACATTAGGATGTACGAATAAGATTGTTTTTTCTTTCACTAGACACGAGGCGAAGAGAGTGGGTGAAACATATTCTTAAGCCAAAGAGTGTGTATTCTCTTACAGAGTTCCTCAAGGAATAGATTCCAAAGATACAATACTACGGAGATGATTTCCACAAGAAAATTCCATGTTCTAGCCCTAATGAGGAAGAAGAAGAGAATATTTGTGACAAAGGTCACCAATCCTTCAAAGAGGATAAAGAGGTTCCTCATGAATCTATTGAGGGACGAAAGCCTGAAGAGGTGAGTCAAGAGGATGAAGTATCAATGTCTTATCTTATTCCCAATGAAGTCATCCAAGCCTCTAGTCTTCCTACACAAGATGTGTTCAATCATTTTCCTTTTCAGATTTTTGATGATGCCTTCTTCTATGATTCAGAAAGTGAAAAAATAGTGGAACAATTGGATGTACCAGACCCTTCATGTTATAATGAAATAAATTATGTAATTGAGAATATTGATGAGTTTATACATGTTTGAGGACGTAAACGAGCGTGATTTTGTATGATGTAGATCCCATTTACAACACTAAAGGTCATTTCCAATTGTTCCCTTCACAACTATCATATGAGATTGCTACTGATTTTGACATTTGGCAACAAGGAGATGGTATAATTAAATATATATTCCAAACACCCAAGGATGACTTAATGCAATGTTCTCACGATGATTTACAGTCATACCTTAAGGAGTTTGAATAATATTCTCTTGAGCACTTGGATATATTCAACGAAGAATATTTTCAACCACCGTTGTGCTTAGATTATGATGAGGGTAAGGATATGGTTTGCCCAAAACATGAGCTTTATGATAAGACTTTGCAACCTTCCTTTATTCCTTCATATCACTATGTCACTAAGGATGCAACTAGGAAACATACTTATTGTATCAAGTTTTCTCCAAGGAAAAACATTTTCTTCGAATTTAAGGGTAGGTTGAATTCCTTAAGAAGAAGTTTTATATCTCAGTCTTTCAACTTTCCCCTAATAAGTTTCCAGTCATCCTCTAGATTCTTGTTAGTCCCTTCTCATACCTCGGGGAGTGATGAGGTCCATGGTATTCAACCTTTAGACTCTTTGAGTCAACCTCTCGAGTCTTTGACCTTTCATGACCCTTTCAAGAGATGGATCGAGCACATTTCTGACAATGCGACTTGGCATGATTATGTCCGTCCCTCCTGCCTCCATGAGTTTGATTTTACGATTCCTTATGATATGATACATGCTCTAACTGATGTTATTTTTGTGCTTAAATTATCATTGTTTTGGTTTATGATGAAGCACAGAGGCAGGTGTTATGACATATTGCTAGGATGGTTTCACTGGTTATATGATTATACCTAGCATTCAATCAACAGGTAAGTACAAGTGACTGTAGGTAGGTAGGCATTTGCATCCATTATATATACCATGCATATCATGTTAGTGTAGTTTTAGTTGCATTTTCAAATTTCTTTGTCTCATTTGTATATATACTCATAATTATATACTAGATTAGAGATATTTTCTTCCTGGTTTTGATTTTTATCATATATGGACAAAGGGTGATATCACCACCCTAGATGCACAGATATTTTTGTCTGAGCTTTAGCAGGAACAATTCATACCATGAATGTTGAGGTTCTCATTTGCTCTGCAGTGAGCACATGTCCCCGAGTATAAGCCACATTTTACCCCCAAACTAGGGATAAGTAAGGAGATCATGTCTTGAGGCCCACATGTTGTAGACATGGACTGTCGAGAGTCAAATGGACAGATCATAGCCCCGTAGGGCCCTTATTTTCATTGATGCCTTCTACACATTACCACCAACAATGTCCACCACACTGGCCTAATCCTAGAAGGCAATGGGTCTTGCTCCATGAGGTAATGAATCCAGGTATCATGGTAAGTGTCACTTTGATATTTGAAGCATTTGAACATGTTGCAAATAATCTTTCTTGATTTTCGAACATTTGCTTGGAATATATCCTTTTTTCCTTATTTAAACCTGAGGGGGGTGTCATTATGTCCTAGTAAGTTGGTTACCCTTGGGAATAGGTTGATACTTGGTGGTTCCTTGAAGATTCATCGTCCATTCCCTACCACACTTGTCACTTTCCATACTTCTTTACCTCCATCTCCCCATCCTTTTGGGATATCTGGGTGTATTGACCCACGAAGGGATTGTACCTTACCTCATGGGAAGAAGGGGCTAAAGGCCCATAGAGTAAAATTAGCTGGAAAATGATAAAATCCAATCATAAAACCTTTGAAATGATTCACCTAGGGATCCCCGAGAAATACATGAAATGCTTCTCTATAAGAAATGGGGGACCTACAAAATGAATGATAAATAATACTCAAGGTATTAGTTGAGGGATATGAGTTCTCATCATGAGATGACATATCATGATCATATGTATTTATTAGTATGAAATTACCATCATCTGGTCACCAAACCAAGGTAGTGGCTCTCAGTTGCATGACCGAGGAAAAGGGGGTCTCAAAACGAGCCAACCTTCTCATTTCCGCAAGGTATTTGTGAATGACACTATCGTATTTGGACACCAAGCCAGGACAATGGCCTCCATCTGATTCCTTGAAACATGAAATAAACATGAAAAAAAGAAGAAGAAAGATAAACAAAGGGGCTTGGAAAAATTGCATTGCAGCAAGTAGAAACTCACCCTCTACAAAGGCACCCATAGGTAAGAAAATACAAACCCTTGTATGTCATGAACCCCATTCCCAAAATTTCACCCCACACCATCTCACATGCACACATGACTAGGATAGGTTCCACTTAGGAAACATCGTGGATCATAGGAGTGATTGACCCAATAGGGCACCTTGAGACCCCTCCCACACCTAAATTTAACAAATTGTATAACGTCCTTGAGCATTTGTTTGGTTTGAAAAGGGGGGTTTTATGCACATGTTCAGGTGGTTTGATTATTAGATGTGGCTTACTTGTTATGATACTTGTGACTCATGGACCCTTGGAGGGTGTATATGTTTTCCTTTGCAGGACCTTACCCCGTGGAAAGGTATTCATGAAGAGATTATCAGTTCAGACCTTCATGAGGGCTTGAAGCCCATGGATGGATGCAAAAACCCCATGCTTGGGGCAAGACAATGATGACCAACTTTCATGATGAAGGAAGAGGTCGTTGCTTTTGGAGGCACTTTGGCAGGCCTGGATGATGAGATGCCACCCTTCCCACTTAGACGTTAACCTCTAGAGGCCTTGGAGATCACCCTAGTAGCCCATGATGTCACTTAGGGCTATGGTTTGAAACTTGGAGGGGTTAGAATGGGATTCTGGCACATGTGGCATGGAGGAGGGCCTTTGGAGGCCCAACGCTTTGCTAGATGACCTCAACGCTTCACGGAGAAGACCTAACATCACCCTCTTTAGGGTTTTATTATGTGAAAATAATTTAATTTTAAATTTCAAGAGACAAATTGACATGTAGGCTATGCTTTGTGAAAAGACACAACTTTTGGGTAAATTAGACAGGATTTCCCATATAAATATGTCTGGCTAATTTCATTTTTTCATCATAAATCACCTCTCACAAGAGGGGGACTTAAATTGGCACCCTTTTTGGGGTAATTGGCTGAAAGGTTTAGGCACACTTGCTTGGAGACTTGTTTGGATGCATTTTGGATCATTTCTTGGTAGAATTTTGGCAAATCTAGGGTGTTTATGCTTGATTATTCTTGATGAAGTAAGTAAATCTGAAATTTTCATTTCATGATAAATGTTTCTGGTATGTTTACTTGTTCATATTTAAGATTATGAAGTTTCTTGCTTGAAAACCCTAGGAGTAAGAAACATACAGTGCTTCTTTTTCGATGTTTGTTTTGCCAGTCTTGCCTAAGAAGATCTTGTCTAGAGAAACTTTTAGAGCCCTAAAGTGCTAGCACTTTAGAAGCTTTGTCTAGTTATTATTGCATTAAATATATTTCAAGAGTCCAAGGATAAGAGAAATCGCTAGGGCCTATAAGTTCCTACACCCTAGTTGAACCTTTTCTTAAGGGCTTGGTACTTGAGGACTCAAGGTGCTACTCCTCAAGCTTCCACCTTTTCATCTCTTAGACAAGTATAATCATTGTTATTTCTCCAAGTTATTGTTCTGATATAATTGACTCCATAAACCCTAAAAGGTACTAGTTCTCACTTCTCTCTTGTTGGAAGATTGATCAAACACTCAAACCTTATTCTCTCAAGCCTATGCTAACTAAGTCTAACACTAACTTAGCCTATATCTCTAAATTTCTTTTTCTTGTTATAAATGTTTGCTACAACCATCTAACTGCAACTAATTTTTTGCATACACTAAGCTAACTCATAGCTAACTTATTCAGAACTTGCTTGTGACAATTTCTAAGAAACCTACTTGATGTATGCTCAATTTTCACCGACTTTTCTAGCAATTCTGAGCACTAATTCTTGTGGTTGTTACAATTGACTTTTGGCTGTTATAAATTGTCACCTGACTGTTCAACCATCATATAATTGCATTTTCTATTGTCTTTAAAGGATTTACTATCATTTTTGTACATGAAATTGCCATATATATGATTTGTTGTTCTTGTTCTGGGCAGGTACACAAATTACACTTCTTTGCCTCAATTTATCAGATGTTGACTTTGGTGACTAGTGAGAGGGGGGGCATCTCTTGACATAACCTTAGTCTACCCAGCCCTTTGGGCCACTGGGGACACCTCCCTTGGGTTGGAATTACATCCTTCCCTAAAAGAGGGGATTTCCTATTGAGGTGACAGTGATAGGATATCCCATTGTTATGCCCCATCTTCCTCACTTGCCTTAGGCTTTGGGAAAGTACAAATTTTGCGATAACAGTTAGCATGTCAGACAATGGAAATATCTGACAAGGTAGCAACTCAAGAGCTAATGGAAACATGTGATAAGGTGGCATCCCAAGAGCTACATCCATGTAAACTGAAAAACAAAATCATCAACTCACATAATTTTCATTTCCATTTTGAGTGTATACATATCTTGCATTGGTGTTTTTATTTCGCAAATTTAGATTTTTGCAACATGTTATTATATAATTTAAACTTGCTATCTTTCTAGAAATATTATTAAATTTTCATATTTATGATAGTATTGAAGGACATTGGGAAAGCTAGGGTTTGACAGTCATAGACATAGTAGAGCACAACATGGTTACCAAAGGGGGTGGTAACGGAACCCCCTCATACAAGCAGGTAGTGGTGGACAGGGGGAAAGGACCAAGAGGCAGAGGTTTCAAGGAACTAGTGACGACCACCTCGGGTTTAGGACGGGAAAAAAATCAGGAAAGCAACCCAGAAAACAAGGATCACATGGGGGAAGAAGCCAGAGAAACCCAGAATGAAGCGCAAGAACCGGAGAACCCCAATGGGGCAAAAGCATGCAACCTGTGTAAACCTAAAACAACACTGATACCCAAGGTGATACTGGAAGACCCACAAACGCAACTCTTTCATGACCAGATGAAGACGCATGCACTAATTTGAAATTTCATGGGTCTGTGGCCCACAGAAAGAACACTGCGCAACTGGATAAAATATCATTGGAAGCCAAGCAGGGAAGTGGGACTCCACCTGGGTTCGAAAGGTTTCGTCACAACAATATTCATGAATTTGGAGGACAAGGATAAAGTCTTTTATGGGGGGCCATACTTCCATGCCTTAGCAGGATTGTACATGCGGCCATGGAAGGAAAAATTCTCCCTAGAGAAAGAAACCTTCAAGAATGTACACGTCTGGCTGCGACTTTACTCTCTATTGCTAGACTATTGGCTACCCTCCACATTCGAAGAAATCAGGAACAAAATTGGAAAATATGTGAAGACATCGGAAGCAACCCTAAAAGGGAGATATACCTCCTATGAAAGGATCTGCATAGAGATGTATGTCTCAGGGGCACTCCCAGAAGCTATAAGCCAGGAATTCAGGGATGAGGAATGGATACAAAGCATCAATTACGAGAAGATCCCATTCAGATGCAGAAGATGCCATGAACATGGACACTTATTTAGAGAATTCCCTCTCAATAAAAAAGAAGAAGCGGAAAACACCAAAATACAACAGGATGAGGATGGGTTTATCAAACCAAACTACAGAAACAGATCAAACAAGAAACCAAGCAAAACCCCAACGTGATGAAATTCGGAAGCCAGGACCAGAACGAAAGGGCATGAAAAAACCTACAAAGGGGAAGAAGGAGGAAAGGAACAAGCAAAATCTCAAGAAGCTAAGGACCAAGCCACAAATGAGGACACAAACAATCCAAGAAATAAGATGGAGCAGGGGGGTAGCGCAACTCCTATGGATGAAGAAACCAGAGATTCCAACACACCCATGCAAGAGGTAGAAGAAGACACGGAAATGACACCAAGGGAGGTAGGTACGAAAGATCTTGACCTCAGAGATATTGTGTATAGGGAAGGAATCGATCTCTCAAACATACTGGAGCAATGGAAAAGGCAGGGCACAAACAATGTACCAACGGAGCAACTAGATTGCATCCAATACCTATTCCTCTTAAGGGAGGAAGAAAAATCCATAGGGCCCAAGCGCACGCACAGGGAGATAGGACACCTAGGAATTAAAGTAGGCAAGGGACAACCACAACTCTCACCCAAGAAGACACAGAGGAGGAAAGGCAGGAAATCAAACAATGTATCCCTACAGGAACTAGGAGCTCTGCTGATAAATTCAGGTAAGATCAAGAAGATCTTTCCAAACTCCCCCCCACATGTTTAAATGAAGATTATAACATGGAATATTAGAGGCCTAAATAGCCCACAAAAACAAAGAATCCTTCAAAACAGACTGAGAAAGGAACAATCGAACCTCTGTTTCATCCAAGAGACAAAATGTACAGTAGATAGAATGGAAACAATCAACAAAAAATAATGGAACAAGTACAAGATGTTGGATGTCGAAGGACAGCAGATGGAAGGCGATATTCTCACTCTGTGGAACCCACAAGTGATGAATCTACTAGCAGTCGAAGCCACCAGATACACACATTCAGTTAACATGCAAATCATAGGTAACACAGAGGTGATTCTATGCACTAATGTGTATGGTCCCCAAATGTTGGAAGAGAAGAGAAGAATGCTCCTAGACCTAGAACAACTAAAAGCCCACTCCAACAACCTCCACTGGATCCTGGCCGGGGACTTCAACATCATCACGACACTCATGGAGAAAAAAGGAGGTACCAGGAGACTGGATAGAGATGTGGAAGACTTTCCAGCTTTCATAGACACAGTGGAGATGGTGGACATCAAAACCAGTAATGGCCAGTTCACTTGGAACAACAAACGGATAAATCAACAACAGATAGTGACGAGGCTAGATAGATTCCTGGTGTTAGAGTCCATCATCCTACAGGGTTTAAATTTTGACTGCAACATCCTTCCCTGGGGGGGTTCAGACCACTGGCCAGTCCAACTGGAAGCAAACTTCCAAAGCACACCGAAAAACAGAACCTTCAGATTCGAGAAATTTTGGATTGAACATCCCACCTTCAAGGAGAACATCAACCAATGGTGGCGGGAGCCACAACCTGAACAAGGGACAAGGATGTTCAAACTATATAAAAAATTTGAGTATATCAAACAAATACTCAAGGAGTGGAACAAGGAAATCTTTGGAAACATAAACCAAGCAAAAATAATTATTGAAGACAAAATGAGGAACCTCCAGGAAATATGCATAGACATGAGTTATATAGAGGATAAAAAAAAAGGAAGATATCCAACTGACCTAGGAATGGGAAGCAAGATGCTAGCAGGAAGAGACCCTATGGCACCAAAAGTCCAGAATCAGGTGGTTAAAGGAAGGAGAATGAAATACAAGGTTTTTCCATCGAACCACCATTGCTAGAAGAACCCACAACAAAATCCTAAAAATTCGAGATCAGGATGGGATCGAGAGAGAGAGTCCCACAAGGAGATCGAAAATATACTGGTAAACCACTTCCATGGCATAGCCAAAATACCCAACCAAGATTGAACAAAGACCATACAAACGATAACTCAACACATCCCCAGGCTAGTTACCAAGGAACAAAATATCAACCTAAACAAACCCATCGTTAAGGAGGAAATTGACTAAGTGGTTCAGAAAATGCCCAATGGAAAGGCCCCAGGTCCAGATGGCTTCACAGTGGAATTCTTCAAATCCTACTGGGAAGTGGTCAAACATGACGTCTATGGGGTGGTGGAAGACTCCAGACGCTCGGCCTCCATCTTGAAAGCACTAAATGCGACAATGATCACTCTAATCCCCAAAGAAAATGAAGCCACGACCTCATACCGCTACAGATCCATAGAATTATGCAATTTGGTTTACAAGATAATCTCCAAAGTCATAGCCAACAGACTGAAACCTCTCCTACCCTCACTGATTTCCTAGGAACAGGCAGGTTTTGTAGAAGGGAAAAAAATTTGGGCAACATCATCCATGCCCATGAGCTGATACACACGCTGAAAACCCGAAGGAGAGGGGGTATGATAATCCAACTTGACCTAGCAAAGTCTTATGACAAAATCAATTGGCACTATGTGGTCAAGACTCTGGAAGCCTTTGGCTTTTCGCAACACTAGATCAACTAGATTGTCAACCTAGTGTCAACGACTAGTTACTCGTTGTTAATCAATGGAGCCCCAACCAAACCCTTCTGGCCCTCAAGAGGCATCAGACAAGGAGACCAAGTATCACCTTTCCTGTTCATTTTGATGATGGAAGGACTCAGTAGGAGCATAAAAAGCACAACTCCAACAGAAGAAATAATAGGCATTAAACCATTCAAAAATTGCCCTACCTCCACGCACCAACAGTTCGTTGATGCACCTTACTCCATGGCACCCCCACGTTCAAGGAAGAAAAAGAATATAAAAGAATATTATAAGAGTTTGGGGAAGCCTCGGGAGCGGAGATCAATCATTCCAAGTCCATGGTATATTTATTCAATACCAACCCAACAATTCAAAGGAACCTGGAAAATATTTTGGGGTTTGAATGCAAAACCCTCCCAATGAAATATTTGGGAATTCCCCTGACGGATAGAGCTTGCAAAATGGAAACATGGGAAGGAGTGATCAACAAGCTATAGGAGAGGGTGAAAAATTGGACTTACATATCCCTCAACCTTGCGGGGAGACTTGTCCTGACCAAAGCGGTTCTGCAAGAATTACCAACCTATATGATGTTGGTGTTTCCCTCTCGCAAAGGAATACTCCAAAAAATAAGAGCCATCCAAAGGGACTTCCTATGGCATGGAGCGGAAAGCAAGAAAAAATGGGCCCTTGTGGCATGTGAGAAGGTTTGCAAACCAAAATGCAAAGGAGGCCTGGGGTTACAAGACCCACAAGTAACCAATGAAGCCTACGGGGTGAAACTCTGGTGGAGATGGGTCAAAGAAAAGTCAACACCGTGGGAAACTATCTGGAAGGCCAAGTATGCCCCAGACATCAACGAACATGATCAAATTCGCTTTATGAGCACAAGAGAAGGATCAACCATCTGGAATCTAGCCTGGAGCAATAGAACCTGGATCCAGAAACATAGTTTATGGGAAGTGAGGAATGGTAAAACAACCAAATTCTAGGAGGACGCATAGCAACAGGAACCCAGATTGGAAAATCCATACAGGGAGGAACTCCAACGTGAGATGATCGCGCAAGGAAAAATCAAAATCCATCACTACTGGAAACAAGAAAATGACTGCGACAAATGGAGGATCTGGGACAAACTCAACCCACAAAACATAGATAAGATCGCAACAATAACAAAAGAGGTGGAGGAGGAATTGGGGAAAAGGAAAATTGTAGTCTCAGAAGAAGAGGACCAACTAAGATGGGGCAGGGAAAATGGAGGGGAATTCAACTTAAAAGAAGCCCAGAATTACATTGCGGACCAGGACCAAGAAGACCCAACGCAACAGTGGGGTAAGATTTGGGGCAGCCCCCAGTGGCCAAAAATCAAAATGTTCAAATGGCTAGTAATTCATAACCAAATTCTAACTTGAGAAAACCTAAGGAAAAGAGGTTTCATAGGTCCATCATGATTCCACCTCTGTCAAGCTAAAGAAGAAACAACGAATCACCTCCTCGACGATTGTAACTACACAACAGAGATATGGGACTAGGTAACAAGCATCTTCCGCTAGTCCAATAGGACCCGAGGCAACATCAGTGCAACCATCAGTAACTGGAATGAGAGTTACATTGAAAATGAAATGGTAAACCTCTGTTGGAACCTCATGCCAGGGATGATCATATGGGCAATATGGAAAGAAAGGAACATGCGCATCTTCAGAAATGAAAGCCTCTCGGAAGAGAAACTTAAGGGAGCAATAATCTCACAAATCTGAGAAACGGTGCAGAGCCACAACTTCCCGGTTGAAAGAGCGCACCTCACAGGCCAGGACTCCCGAATCCTGGAGACTTTTCACCTAAAAGACAGGTGCAATAGCACACAGGTAGGGCGGCCACCGCAACTCCAAATAGGAGAGCGCAACTGGACACCTCCTCCGACAGGGTTCCTCAAGTTAAATTTTGACGGGGTGGAAAAAGGTAACCCAGGAATGACAGGAATGGGAGGGGTGATCAGAGATAGTGGGGGAAACATAATCTAGTTTTACACTAGGATCTTAGGAAACTCAACCAACAACACAATGGAATTTGGAGCCCTGGAGCTCGGTCTCTAAATTCTAAGTAGAGAAAGGATGACCAACACTATCATGGAAGGTGACTTCACCCTGGTCATCAACGCAGTGAAGAGACTCCAAAACGGCACCAGAGTGGGCAAGGTTTAGAAACACTGGCACCTGGCACACTCCCTCCAAAAAATCCAGGACCATC
>JASDQU010190062.1:33090-43162 GCA_032191745.1 Picea mariana
TATATGCTTGAGGCAAATAATTGATGAATCGTTGAACGTTTTCCTTCTCCTCTCTAAGGTAAGGTACATATCTCATCAGATTAACAAATTTAGTGACAAAGTCCCCAATAGACATCTATACTATTTTAAGATCATGGAACCCATTAGCCTTTTCATCATAGTATTATTCCGTTAATTTTTTTTGTTTAAAATATTTCTTGAATATTTTCCAATTCAACTCACTAGTCCTGATCTTATTAATTGTTTTTGTTTCCTACCACCAAATATCAACTTTTTTGTTTCGTTGATACACAACTAATATATCCCTCAAGTTTCCTGGGTAATGGTAGATTCAGAAGTATTTACTCATGTTCAGTAGCCAAGCTTTTTCTCCTTCCTTAAACTCACCATCAAAACTAGGTGGTTTGATTTTCTTAAATTCCCCAAGTAATTCTTCCTCATGCCATTTCATTTTCTTAGTTTTGGGTGTAATTCGATGCAAAATGTTGTTGTATTGCATTTGCTTTGCAGGTTGTCTTGGTTTTCTTTGACCAAACCCACGTGCTTGTACACTCTTATGGTAACCATGATTTTGTTTGCAGTCTAAGTCTTTAGGTTTTGTTATCTCATGTCAATTCTTACACTTGGTATCGTTTTGTATGCAGGACTATTACAAGCCCTTGCTATGTAAATGTTTAACACTGACGTTAACCAAATAACGGGGTTTGCATCACATAACCCTTTTACATAAGAGGGTAATTTATTTAGTCGTATATTCGATGGGTAATCCAACCCTAAGGTAAGGATTTATCCATCTACAATCTGAGATGTTAGATTTCAACCGTGTGCATAATAATACATCATTGTTTTAATCTTTGTTTTAACACTCTGCTTCGTGTATAATGTTCCTCAAAACCCTTTGGGCGAAGTCTAATCCATGAGGACATTGAAACATGTACTTGACTGAAAGCATAATCCCCAAAGCATATTCTCACTAGTGAATGTGAAATCGACTTAGAGTCGACTTCATCGTGGGTTGAATATAAAGTTGGATACCATGCCTTTGTATACGAACTCATTGTTCATTATATAAGTATAAGATAGTTTTCTTATAGTTTTTAAATATCGTTTATTCTTGGTGACTTTAAAGAACATATACGATCTGGTGTTTAATACACATGTCTGTTGATTATTCTTATTCGTTTAATTAGTTTATTACTAGCGTCGATAGTAGTTTCACCTCGATTCCAGTGATGGTCAAGGGTTTTGTTTGGTGTAATGATTATAGTATTTTTGTTGACTTGAGTCAAACGACATAGTCATTGGCTCTAGGGTTTCGAAACAAATACCCTAAAATATTTTAAGCTTCAAACTTTGATAAGTATCAGAAATAAACAAAAGCCCTTTTATTTTCTTGGAAATCTTGTTTCATTGTTTAAAATTCATATTATTTCTTTGTATAGACTTGTTACATAATATATTCATAGGAACACTTTTTCTCCTAAATTGTTATTCTTTTATTTCCAAGCTACTTCAAAATAGAAATCATTCTTTTGTTATCACAATGTATTTTTAATCTATAGATAAATGCACCATTTAAATATTTTTATACTCGAGATTCTTTTATTTTTTTGTACAACAGATCTTTGAAAAGAAACCATTGCCTAGAAAAATATAATATATATACTTATGAATCTGCTATACTTCTATTGAACATATCCATGGATTCTCATTATCTATATGTGATAATATTTTGGCATGAATAATATTCTACGAGTTATTCTATAATGACTTTTCTTCCTCTTTGCAGTATTTATAAAAGATAGTTTCCTCCAAAAAGATAACATGCTACAGATGTATGAACACTTCTTGCTGCAACAAAACCAATAATAAAAAGAATATAGAAATTTTCTATATCTAGTTATACCAACATTGCAGTTTTTATAATCATCCTCTACTGTAACTATTTACCATTCATTAAAAATAAGTATAAAGCAAAGAAACATATCCGAGCCTACTTCAAAACTTGTTAAACAAAGTGAGTAGTGAACTCGTTCCTCCCAACCATAGACACGAACAACCAATATTACTTGTTCTTGTCACCACCAATTCTAAATCATTATTCCATAGGGATTGAAAACTGTATAACCTTCTCCAGATATATCAGAGTTTGATTCTTTCTCAGAACCATCAAACTCAATTTCCTCACAAGTACTCAGCAGTGTCCTACCTCATAACATACTTGTATAAAATAGCTTGCCTAGGTCTTTTTCAAGTTAGCCTCATCCCTAACCCTAAGGAATCTTCTTGGCCTAACTTTGTGCTAGCTTGTTGCCTCACATCCCACACCTTTGGGAGTAGGGTTCCACTTGTCCCATGGACAATAATTACTCTGGTGGTTTTTATACCTTTCACTCACCCATGGAATAAGGATTTACTCTTTGTAATTGGATTCTCTAATCAGTTTGTTTCTTGTTAATTAAATAAATTAAAAATAATATTTACAAAAACATTCATCATCATCAATGTTTATGATGATATAATTTCACATAATTATTTTTCAATACAACATAAACTATAAAATTTAAATGTTTAAATGTTTGTAAACTGAGGGATATTACATATCATCCCAAAACCATATGCTTTCACCCACCTTACTCCTTGAGAAGTGCTCTATCAATGTTGTTTTTGCATTTATTTTTTATCTTTTTAAAACAGTTAGATATTCTACTTCAATTCACATATTCTCTTTCCTTAACTAGAATACATGTGCCTTATTTATGCTCCTAAAATCATGTTTTTACTGTGTTGTAAAGGTATTTCTTTCTCTATCATTTCTCAAATTCATTGTTCTACCTCCAACCTTCTAAGACTTAGAGTGAAAGGGGAAACCCAAGAATTTTCCTATGAATTCATTAAAAATGTTTTCATCCTCACTTAGTTTGCAGTTTTGAGATGAAAATTTGAAGCTCAAGACTCCAATATTAATTGATGTAGTTTAGATATGAGCCAAGGATATGAAGTAGTTTGTGTAGATACTCCTTCCTTACTGCAAAGGGTTAGCATTATTCCCTATTCCTCTCATGTCTTATTCAAATATTGTACTACTAACCTTATTCACACCACTACTTGAATTCATTAGGTGCTCATTGAGATGGCATGGTTTATCACTTATGCACTCATTGTATGGAGTGAATGCCTCCTAAATAAATTTGTCATCTCTCTTCATAGATTGAATATGATATAATTGATATCCCTTTCCCCTATCAAATCTATGATCAATTGATTGGTTTGCTAGAGTGGGAGTGAGAAGTGAAGCATCATTGGGGTTTTCAATACCATCTAGGGTTCATAGATAAAATGTTGTCATTGAATTTAGACCACTATATTATTGATTATTGGGGGGTGCATTGCTCCATTTTCATCATTGAGGATAAGATCACTAGGATTCATCATTGATTTTCTCTAGAGAAAATATTCTTAGAGTTTCCATCGTGGTTGATACCATATTATTAAATCAATCAAGGGTTTGTTCCTTTCACCGTGCTTTCAATAGTTATGTCTAAGTGGGAAAAATTGAAGCACACACTGGATTGTCAAAGGGTTCGTATGAGAAGTCAAGCTTCTCCTCCTCTGCCACCATCACCCAATCTCCCATTCTCCTCCTTCTGCCTTGGGAATTTATATCTCTGTGTGTTTACACACACGCACATGTATATAAATATGTATATATACATATATGTATACATACATATATCTACACACACACGTGTGTGTGTGTGTGTGTGTGTACATACATACATATGTGTATGTATGCATATAGCCCAAGGGGTTGGCTCAATCATATGTTTCTAATGTTGTTAAGCATTTGGATAGTTTTGTGCCAATAGGTGTGCATTTTAAATCCCCCTAGGTTAGGCACACTAGTCTACGTCAATAGGTTTACTATGGATACCATCCACAAAAGTGGAGAACCATCCCTTAGGTTTCCCTATGAGGTTTTGCTTGGAAAAAAATATATTTGTAAGCAGAAAATGTTAGCTCAATCGGTTGTCACCAATATATGTGGAAGATCGAATATGCATACAGAATCTATCTAATGTGATACTACACACGAGCTACCAATAGAGGTGTACAACGGTGTCCAACTATATGACTTCACTTATATTCCCTACATGTATGCTTCCCAATTGTAGGTTTACCCACTAAATGATGGATCTCTATGTTTAATGATTCTTGAATATGTCTCTAGAATTAAAAAAAAAAAACTTGAAAAAATGGGCACGAGATGGCATAGGAAAGAGCTCTAATACCACTTGTAGTGTACTTGGTAAGTTGAAACAATAAATCATGAGAGATATACGAAGAAATATAAACTACAAAAAGTAAAATTTGAGTAACAAGAGTATTGAACTTGCATAATCTAAACTCTTATATTGATAATCCAGAAAGAGAGAAATGTTCACGGACCTCTTCGAGGGGCCAACCTCCAAATGAGAAGATCTCTAATACAATGAAGATACTTGACAAAACATTACATAGCCTTCTACCTCTATAAATATTTTCTTAAAAACAAAACCCTAACCACTAATACTCTCATCATTAATGAGTATTAACCACCTAGTGGGCCTTATTTAATAAAGACAATCCTTTTACATTGAGTAACCACACATCAACTACCTAATGGTCCTTATTTAAATAATATGGCTTCATACATTAATTGACTAACTCCTAAGTACCCCAAAGTAGGGAGGTTAGGATATGACCCTAACTTGTACTCTCCCATGAAACTAATATCAGGAACAGATCATGCACTTAGTGGATAATGAAAAAATATTTACTAAAATGGTAACATTTGTGTGCACAAAGTGATATGACATGATCACAAGACATGAAATGCATTAAAATAAATAACTATAAAGGACAAGTGCTTGAGAATGAAAGTGTGTGTCTTCTCTTTTCTCTTTTAATTCCTTTTAACCATAATCAAATTGAATATAAACAACAATGAATAGTAGGGAACACCTAAGAAGAAATAGGCAGAAAGATGAAAAATGATTAGGCAAACTACCTCAAGCAAGCAAGCCCAAAAATCAAGCAACCGTGCAAAAAGGTTTTAGCAATGATTTTAGTGTCACTTTTTGCAACAGTCTTAGCTTCACTTTTCAAAATTGTTTTAGCCCCACTTTAGAACATGTAGGTTATAGGCAATTTCTTGTGCTAGTAAAAGTCCTCCTCTTCAGTGTTGATGGCCTTAATCATTCCATATCATAACCAATCTATTTTCTTGCATTCCATCCTTTGCAAAGTTAATTCCCAAAGTTGGATTGGGAAGTTTTGGTGGTACCCTTTTATCATGAAGATTAACTTCCCATGTTTCATTTGGACACCCATAGATACAGGTTATCTTTCTCCAAATCACATCGTTGGTAAAAGTCGTCCACTTCAGTGTTGATGTCCTTAACCATTCCTTCTCTCTAGTTTCATGCTATCATGTTTTAGTGTCATTGTTTTCAATTCATTTTTAGTGCAAAGGAAAGTAAATTTATCAAACTATTACTTCCTATTACATTGTGTGTATGTATGTTGAGACTAGCTTATTTTTGTGCAACTTTATCAAGTAATGATTTTATCAAGCAATGAGATTTAGGGATATTTATCTCCACTTTATATACATATCAAAGTTATTGGCAAGCACATCACTACAATATCATGATCTCATGTTTGAGATTCACTCTTCATTGCCCATTTCTATGCATTTTCATTTTCAAAGTGTTGAGATAATGCATACTTTTCATTGATTGTTTGTTCCCAATTGGCATATCTATTTGCAAGAATATTGTCTATAAATATGCTTAACATAAATCCAACTCTAATAATACAAGTATGAAGTTTCTTAACCCATTCCACTTTAACATCTTGATATTGCACAAAATGATGTGAACATTCTCTTAATGATTTCTTTTGATGTGACAATCACTAGTTACAAAACCCATTAGCAATTTTTAGTGTCATCAACAGTTGGGTGATTTGGTGGAGTTCACTATGGATGATTCTACCCCATTAGAAAATATTGGTGCAGTCAAGCAGAAGATGGAAAAGTAACAATTTCAATCCTTCTTTTCTTTGGCTTATGAATTGTTGGTATCTTAGTTCCAGATACCAATTTATTTGATTGAGTGAAAATATATCAAATGCTTGATTTGGTCTCAAAAAATTTATGTTTTGTGTACTCAAACAAATTTCTCTTAAAATGTTGGTGACTATATGAAATCAATGGTATGATCAATCAATCTAGATTCAAGAACTAGATTGAAAAGCACAACTTTCTCTAATTGGAATTGTGAATTTTCTCTTTTATTAATATAATTGGTTCTCTTTCATTCTTTGTAGATATATTGAAATCAATCCAACCAATGATGGCATCCCAAATATAGCATGGTCATGCTATATATACAAAACACGAATACAATAAAAAGTTCCTTTATATCCAACATGGGGGGAACCATCATAGGGGGGAGAAATTTAATCAAATATTTGAGCCATATGAAGTCCATGTCAAGTTTGTTAGCTTTACCGCAAGCTAGATTCATTGTAATGCTGACATTTGAAGTTTTGAAAATCTAATATTTTGCGTCCCTCTTGGAATTCTATGGTCTATCAATTTTGTCCCTAGCGTTAATTTTATCCCTCTTGGAATTCTATGGTCTATCAATTTTGTCCCTAGCGTTAATTTTATCAATTTTGTCCCTAGCGTTAATTTTGCGTCCCTCTTGGAATTCTATGGTCTATATATTATGATTATATGATCTAGCGTTAATTTTATCCCTTGTTAGTTCATGGTAGTGCCCAACAAGATCTAAAGATGTGTTAGTCAATGATGTTGCATGTGTGTGAAAATGAAAATGTGGAGTACTATAGTCTTTAGAGTTCAAATGGCCGTCATTCTTGACATGTGGCTTGCTTGTTGATCCCTCTGATCATTATATGCTTTTCTGACAAATTATTAGTATTGTTTTCCGATCCAAGGATGCCTCAACATTATCATGTTTCATCTGTGTTGGATGAGTTTTGATGTATGTGAAACGAGATTGCTAAATGGGTTCCATGTGAACCTTAAATGAGTTCCATGTGAAATTTTCCCTTCAACGGATTTTGTCAAAATTTTATCTTCAAAGGATAAATATTTATTGTTTGGACATATTGCAAACTATTGCTTCCTTTGGAGATTCTTGTGAAGATTTTTCTGTAAACTAAGTCATTGACAGCTTAAAGAAATATATCTCTATATTTACTACAAGTTATTGTTTCATGCAAAATTTCCATGCAATTTATTAGTAAATTAACCAACTAAAAACCTAAAGAAAACACATGCATGAAGATAAGGAGTTGATTGAAGATTTCCCCCTATAGTATTGTTCACATCAACTTCATAACCATGTCCTATTGTTGCTACTCTCTATAGAGTTTTTTCATGCTTGTTTTTATTATAGGACCATCCCCTAGACAAGAGTTAGATCAAGATTGTTCACCATCAAAATCGTTTCACACATTAGTGTGAAAATATGGAGAATCTGGGAGTGATTTCCAAGTTTGTAGAAAGACACCAAAGTGTGTTATGCATTGCACTTATTAATGCATATCCACATGAAGTTATGAATGGAGGTTCTAATACCGTAGATCCCATTGGAAACATCACTTAGCAAAGGTAGGACAACCTTCAACAATTCTAGCTCATACATAACCTACTAGGCTACTCCTTCACATTGCTCAATTCATAGACCACTTGTTCCAACTTCAACTTTACCTCCACATCCAACTCCATTTCCTTCTTCACATTAATGAATTTCAGCATTCCCCTTCACTCATTTCAAGGGTATGCTAATTTGTAGATGAATATTTCTCCGTTACTCCTAGATATGGATGACCAAATGATATTTGTAAAACAATAAAAATGGGAAGATTATGTTTTTACTAATCAATAAACAATTTGGGTGAAAATGTTCAATCTTTTATTGGTGTGTATTTCGTATGTCTCTAACACCCATTTTTATTAACCTTTTATTTTCATTAAATGATCAATACCAATGAGTGTGAGAGGCCAAGCTCTTCTCCCAAATTATTTTATCAATATAAGTCAATGAGAATGTAAAAAGTTTTTGAATTAGAGCATAGTTGAATAAAATTGAGTATAAGTTTAAATAGCAAAGATAGCAATATGTAGAGTTCAAAAATTGAGAAGCGTAGAGTGTTTGGTGAGAATGAGAGAATTAGCTTCTTCAACATGATTTTTCTTCATATACTTCCCGAGGAGGTGGTTGCAAGATTTTTTCTAAGTAATAGAGACAAGACTATTATCATTATTATTATTATTATTTTGTGACTGTCTAAATCAACAACTAGTCGGGCACGTACTTGTGGAGAAATATGGCTCTCAATTTTATCTACAGATATGACTAACCCACCCACTAAGAAAAATGATATTGTGGGGAAATATGGTACCAGATATGGTGCATGTAAAGGAAGTGTAATACTAGTAATGGCACCAAGAGGCTCCCCAGTCCTGATTTGAAGAGGCTCGCAGATCAGTCTATAGAGGTATGGAAGTCAAGATGCCTCAGATTTTGAATACAGCTATGAAGACGTCAATGTTATCAATCTCATAATTTTCGTAACCCTAGCGATTAAATTTCTTTGACTATGCATGGAATCAAAGCATTCACTTCAGTCTCCTATTTTGAATGCAGTTTAGATTTTTCTGTGGCCCTAAAGAAAATTCAAAGGTTCAAGGGAGCACTCGTAATTGTATGGTGGTTGTGGCAATCTTCTCCATGTCAGATATTTTTGTCATTATCACTTTGCATTAAATCATTAATTCAACTTTAATATCTTACTATCTCTAAACATTTAATTCCTACCATGGAACAATCATGAAGTTAATGATGATATCCATGGAATTCAATATGCATCAAAAGGCACGAGCTAGCTGATCTCTTGAAATCTCCTAAGCCATTGAACTACTCGTTGATATTTGTGTACATATGCTTTTGTTTTTTTATATACATCTTAATGAAAATTTGGTGCCTTGAAAAACAACGAACTGAAGAAACTACTCACCTCTAGGAAATAGTAGTGAAAATTTGTCTCATCCTTATACAACCTATAAGCTTCTTGAAGTTCTACAAAAAAGAAATCAATCTTACTATAAATGACCAGGACTTGGTCCATTATTTCCATCCCCACCTTGAATTCTTCACCAGATTGACCATCGACACTTCTACTATTACCATTGTTCCTTCACTTCCCTAACAATTTTGATTTATCTTCAATAGTTTGAGGCTCAACTACCATATCTTGGCCATTGTCAATATCTAGATCAAATGTCGTCAATTCGTTCCAAATATTCCATGCAAGTACTATCATTATCAAAGACTCATCATCATTGTCATCTTCAATATATCCATGGCTCATTATCATAAATATCCCTTCTAGTGTTCTTAGAGTCCCCCACATGTGCCTAAAGGTGCCCTCCCTATAAAAACCCTCGCCCATGATTATCTTCTTCCTCATCTTGGCCACCTACTTCCTTGTGGTCTTAGGCTTCATATTTGACATCATCATCAAGCCACCAAGCATCAAGAGAGAGCATGATCCCATCACAACGACCATGGAATCCAAGGCATTTCTCTTTGGGAGAGTGAACAAGCAATACATCGAAGGGCTCTCCTCGAGGTTTATGTTCTTAATCAGTGGGGTTTTGAACAATGTAAAATCCCTTCCAATATTTTTGGATTTTTCCTTAGTTTAGCAGTGTAGGTATTTCGTCAAACAGTTTGTAAACAATTAATCTTTCAAACAGTTTATATGTATTTTCTAGCCTCTACTGTGATTTTCAATGAAATATCCATATTGAGACTTAAAGTCATTTATTGCATTAAATGTTTATGACTGTTGATGTACATAGAATAAAACCAACAAACAATATAGTGCAATAAATGAGGAAACCCGGTGAATATTTGTGGAAGCTACCTTTGCAAAAATAAGATAAATATGGTTGTAGGTGTCACTATGATTCAACAACTCTCAGCTGAGG
>JASDQU010190063.1:0-20208 GCA_032191745.1 Picea mariana
CAGCAGGAAGTAACTAAGACCACAGAAGATAAGCATCAGAATGATAAAAGCATTGCTGAGACAAATCTCACTGGGAAGAAGGCTAGAAAGTTAAGAAAGAAAAGGGATAATACCGTAAGGTTACAAGAGGTTCTAGAGGATACTTTGCAGAAAGAAAAATTGTAGAATTGAAGCTTCACCAAGATATAAGAACAACGACATAAAGTACTTTGCCATGAAGAAGCAATATAGCCATTGGGGCCGATATATCCATTTGAATTCCTCTCTGAATGGGCAAAAAAGCAATAAAGGTTCATCATCCAACCATTGAAACGCACCATAATGGGTCGAACAGGAGTTAATGGAGGATCATAACCATTGCCAGCAAACCGTTGCTAAGTTTCCCTACTTATTCCATAGTGCCATGCACCGCGAATACTTTTTGCTAAGTGAGAATTTGAGCAGGAAACCTAAGATTAATTCACCCTGAGATCATTTCCTTGTTCCCATACTATTCACTATAGTCTCTGAATTCCTTTCGCACCTGAGCTAGCTGACCCAAGCTTGTATGCTGGATGAGCTCAGCGCTGCTGAGAAAGTAGTTGAATAATTTTTAATTGACTTAATGAATCAGAGAGTCATGTTGGAGCGAGGAGTGTCTACAAGTGTACAGGCATCATCCTTGGGAGCATTGCCATCTTCCCCCTCCACTACTCAAGCAGGACCATCCTGATCACCTTCGGAAAGATGATCTAAGCTTGGAAACGACTTCTCCATTGTGAAGATGATCCCAAGTATCTTGCCTAATTATATCCCACCACTAAGCAGCACAATGAATCGAGACATTGTACGCAGATACTTCGACTATGATTTGGTCACTATGTACCTCCTGAAAGTGGTGCATGCAGTTCATGTTGACCAGGATAAGATCACACCGCTGAAATTTAGTGATTTTAACCTTGGAGATTGCAAAGTTTATAGTATTCTATCCAATCAAAAGTACTTAACTATCACAAAAGGGAGGAACCCAAATATTGTCCCTCGGCAATGGACCCATAACCTCGTGTAGTCAACCCTTCTCAATGTAATGAAGATTCCTCCTTTCAGGAGGAATCAGGAAGTGAATGCATGCATTAGATTGTTGTTGTCCTACTACCATGGAGGATACTTATGGTTGGACCGCCGCATCACTGTGGATCTGATTCTGATCAATCAGATCATAGGGATAAATATGCAGGGCCCTAACCCGCAGGAGTTTTACCCTGGAATGACTGCAGATCACGCTCTCACCCGACGAATAAAAGACACATATGGTGATGTAGAGAAGGGCACGCGAGGCTACAAGGTATCCTCCATCGAGAATGCAACAGTGCGCCTCAGTTTCCATATGATCACAAGGAAGTTAGTCTGGAAGAACAGACCCACACAGGTGACTGGATTTGTAGTTGACCTCGCAGGGAAGTGCGTGGAGGGACTACAAATGAACTGGGCGAAGTACCTTGTAAATCAGCTAGAGCTTGACTGCAGAGAAGTGCAAGACCAAGGGTATGAGTTCCACTTTAGTTGGTTGCTCATACTCATCGCTTTCATCACCTGGGAGATACTAGAAGGTGACACTTTTTCGGAGATCGAACCCTTCGAACCACTAGCCGCAAAGTTTTGTAGGTTGTGGTACTCCAGCAACATGAACAAGCAGTGGCAGTCCAATGTTGTCTTCCACGCTTATTACAACCAATTGAAGAATGCAATCCACTCTACACCGCGCCTCACACCAAACACACTTCATAGGTTTAGACCTTTGATCAAATTCAATGCGGACTGCCACTTCACCTATATCACAACATGTGTTAATGAGCACAAACAACAACTCTAGTTGTACTACAAGTTGACAGAAGAAGATTTGGACCATATTACCAAGGAATGGTCGGCAGACCTCCTTGTTCCAGCAAACCCCATAGAAATATCCGACGTGGAAATCCCTGAAGCTATACTATATACACCTGGACCAAGCAAGACTAAGACGGATGATGAAGTTCATGATATCCATAGCACATCCATGAAGACTAGTTCGATCTCACCTACGTAGGGAGGTGATGGTGAAGAACTAGGTGGCACAAAGGTTGAGAAAAACAAAGGCGAGGTTACTCCGCCTAGAAAGGAGGAGGATCCCTCAAAGAAAAGGAAGGTCACCCCACCAAAGCCCTCATCCTGAAATAAAACTAAGGTGACCCAAACTACGTTTAAGACTACCCTCACATAGGACAACTTTGACTTCTTGATCATTGCGCTGAATGATGCCTCACTAGAGATCGCAAAAAGGCAAGAAGCGAAGCAGGAGGAGATATTCAACCGACTGACGAGTGAACTTCAAGAAGTGCATAAGTCACTCCAGTCCATATGAGTTGTTTCTACTATGCCCTTGACGATGGGAACATCAGGAACAGACGATGAGCCTACCCAATTAAGCCAGATCACCGAGAAAGCCGAAGCTCACCTTCGACGAGCTCAAGAAGACATAATGCAAGCCACCCAGGCTTTGGCACAAGTACAAAGCACACTTATAGTACAACAGAGGAAGGCAGAACATGAACAAATTTCCTTACAAGAGAAGTGGTAGGAGGAGAAAGCACAGTTACAGCAAAGCAAGGACCAATTACTAGCAGAGAAAATTGACGTACAGGAACGAGTTCACAAAGCACTTCGCTCTGTGACAATCATTGAAGTGAAAATTGAAGAACTTGTCCCACAAAAAGTGGCACAAATTGAAGAAGTAATCCAGCAACTTCAGTAGCACATCACAGATCTGGAACTTCGTACCATGCCCGATACTCCCCAAGAAGTAAGAAATCTAAGGGAGGCAATTGCCCATAGCACAGTTGACAAGTTAAAAACCTTGGCTTTGGAATGTAAGCAGTTGAGCTCTAGAAGCACCCAAACTTATGAGAACCTCACAGATAACACAAAATTGTAGACATTAGAGGCACAACTCCAAGAAGAAAAGCAAGATGTAGATACACTACAGGCACAACTGAAGGCCTTGACCCTAGTTGAAAGAATGAAACGATTTCCAGAACAATGCATCGCCCAAAAATAGGTACATATGCTGCAAATTAAAGTGATGGAAGTCTCTCAACAACTTTAACCACTCCAAGAGAAATCATGCCAACTGTTCACTGAAGTTGAGAGCCAGGAAACCGAGCTTGAATAGGTTGTCATCACCATAGAACAACACATGGAAGGACCAGTAAATGACGTAGTGATCTAGGAGTTCACTAAGCAAGAGGTTGTCGCACTGTAGCAGGTCAAAGTAGCTCAGTCCAAGCTCGAGACATTCAAAGAGGAGTTGATTAGACTAGAGAGACTCGAGACGAGTCACAGGTGAGTGTTGGGGGCATGTTGGCCCTTGACCAAGTTTTGAGGAACACTTGGTCATATTTGACAAGTTTTGGACTTCAACAGCCTGTCAAAGATGGAGCGCCAGGCGAAGCAGAGATCACGGGATCTCGACCCACTTTTGGGGCCCTTTTAGGGTTTTGAGTTAATGTAATGGGAAAGGGATGTCAACCCATGGGTTTACCCATATTTAGGCCTATTTGGTAAAGTATAAATAAGTAGCTAAGAAATGTAAGAGAGGGCGAAAAGATAAGATAAGTTCTAGTAAAGGATTTGGGTATATTGTGTGACCAACTTGGAGAGATGAGTGCAAGTGTTGTAAGTGTTGAGTGCACGGATTGTAAGAAGGATCTGTGCTAGATCTACTTGGGGAAGGAGGATCTGGTGAGGTGTGTGTAGATCTCATGTCCTATGCGAAGTACAAGTGTGAGCTTTGTACTATAACCCAATTGACCAAAGCTAATAAAGAATAAGAAGACTTTGTGGACGTAGCCCTGGGGTGGGGGTGAACCACAGTAACTCTGTGTGTTGTGCTTGATGCTTCGACCTAATTTGTTGGTTTCTTTCAATGTGTTGTTCTTGATATGATTATGCTATGTGATTTTCTATGATATACTTAGATAGATCCAGTTTTCTCTGTGCTTCTTATATGTGTGGGTATATATTTGACATATATGAACGTGTTGAGTGCTAGACCTATTTTGTTGTTGCTAAGTACTAACTTAACCTAGATCTAAGTGAATGTTGTGGTGCTCTGTGCCATCTACAAAGTGCCATGAGGGTTAAATATTGATGAATGATCTATGCTAAAGTGCTTGCTAAGAGTAATAATCATAGATATGTGTCCCAGCTAAGGTTTCATACACCTGAGTCTTGCAACCACCCCTGCCTCTACCTCGGGTGAGACTTGATCTACTTCGCAGGTGTTGCCGAAAGGGCCGGTAGTTAGGGCTTTGTTGGTGCATTGTTAAAGCGTTGAACCCTGGATTTGTCCCTGTGCCAACAACACCTCACAAGGAGAGCACCATCCCTAAGTGGAGCCACTGTTAGTGTCCTATAGTTCATAGTATCAAATGGTGATTGAATATTTCTCTTTTAGTGATTTTATATTGTAAATAATATTACATTTTGCAAATGATTTCCAAAAGAAAAAAGATAAAAAATAATGAAAATGAAAAGATGGTAGAAAAAAAAAGAGAAAAGAAAGAAAAACCCATGAAAATAAAGATAAGTTTTAATCATACAGTCTAATCACGATCAAACATTTTTAAATTTTTGTTGTTACATTAGAGAATAATTTTATCCAAACTGTTTAATCTTGGCTAAAATAGTTAGGTAGAGGAAAAAATTAATCCAATTGTTTAAGATGGATTAATTAGTTAGATGCATAGGATAAAATATAGGTTAGATGATTTTTCCCTTTAGAGAAAAGTAAACAGGTTCTGCACATTAAAATGCACCCTAAGTTGATGAAAATAATTTAGTTTAGCATAGGAAAAATAAATAAGGGTGTATGGATGTGAGCTGCCAGCATGATAATGATTATGTTTTTCTCACTCAAGAAGAACATGATATTTTCCTTCTTTCACAAACTAAAATTGAACATGAGGAATCAAAATATTATAAACAAGGTTTTGAAAATGCAATTATGGAGGTCCATAGGTAGTATAATCTGGGGAGTAAGAAATCAACTGATAAACCTACCAAGAAAACTCCTGATAATTCCACTAAAAAGACAGTTGACACATATGCTAAGAAAATTTATGATATCCCTCCTAAAAAGAACACAGAATTTCCAACCAAAAAAAATATGATTTTGTCTAAAAAAACCTCAAACTAAAATTCCCTCCACCAGCCATCCCAAGGATACTTCACAAAAGGATGTTGGTGAGAAACAAGATATTCCTAACCCAAATAAAACTCAAACATCTTTCAACTTTGAAAATGAATTAGAAAAACTCAAGATACCCATTCCTCTAATAGAACTCATGAATAAGAACGCATATAGATGACAACTGATAAAAGAGTTGAACATAGAGGAATGTACATACAAAGTAAATGTTCCTGATGATCAACCAGAACTATTATTTGGGCCTGAAGTCGATGGAAAACCTGAAAATGGAACTGTATCCCCATTCTACATCAGTTTAAACATTCATGACAAAACTTTGTGTAACAACCCTACTTAAATAGTCGCATAGGGATTATTAAGTATAATTAATTAGATAATTATCTAATATTAATTAATTAATTATTTATTAATTAATTGTTTATAAATAAATAAATAAACAATTAATTAATTAATATTAGATAATTATCTAATTAATTATACTTAATAATCCCTATGCAACTATTTAACCAGGGTTGTTACACTTTGCACAATGCAATGCTTGACTCAGGTGTTTCTCACAACCTTATGCCTAAGGATGTTATGGAAACATTAGGACTTGATACCACTAGACAATACAAATATTTGTATTCTTCTGACTCAAGTAAAGTAAAATGCATAGGTCTCATTAAATATTTTTGTGTTACTTTAGTACAAATACCAGCCAAGAGTTTGGTAATGGACATAGTTGTTGTTGATATACCTCCTAAACATGGCATGTTACTGTCTCTCTCATGGGCAGCTAAGTTACAAGGAACCCTTCAACTAGACATGTCTTATGCTTCCATTCCATTGTTTGATCAACATAGGAGATTATATAGGGAAATACTGATGAAATACATGGTCAGTATTCAGGATAAAACACACAATTATCCCTTATATTATGTTCATTCAAACCTTGATTCTTTCATTTTGTACAATGATGGAGACATAGGAAAACAAATTGCCAATTTAAAAAATGATGTTTATAACATTGAAGAAGACAAAATAGTTATGGTGGAACCTAATAAGAAAAATGAATCTATGTGGAGCTTACATTTTGATGGGGATATTAGTAAGGAAGGGTCAGGAGCAGGTGTATGGGTCTCAAATTCAAAAACCAACCACTCAGAAGGAAAGTCCTATAATCTAAACTTCCAATGTACCAACAATATAGCTGAATATGAAACCTTAATGTTATAGTTACCACTTTTAAAGAAGCTTGGCGCCAAGAGAAGTTCAATTTGTGGTGACTCTGAACTGATAATAAAACAGATCAAAGGTGAATACTCTGCTAAATACCCAAGATTGAGATCTTACAAGAATGTTGTCCTAGATTTTATAGAATTCTTTATTGAGTATGACTTATCAGCCATTCCCAGAGAATAGAACATTCTAGTTGATGGCCTGGCTACCTCAACAAGTACTTGCAAAATAAATTTTCATCCTAGTCTCCAATACACAGTTGAAGTAAAGAATAGACCAACTGTCCCAGATAACCTCAGATATTGGCAAGTATTTGGAAATGACGAACAAATTGAATGTTTTTTTAAATCAAAGAATGAATTTGAATGTGACAATATAGATGCAGATTTTGATGATGAAGGAGAAAGTTTGGATGAGATAGATTCAAAAGAAATAAATAAAAAACAAGAAGATTTGGAAATATTGCAATTGAAAGATAATTTTTTGCCTAGAGGGTTAGTCCCTTTAGAGGAGTTGTTTTATTTTAATGATGCAAAAAAAAAGCCTAAAATTGAACCTACTTGAGCTGAAGTTGAAGACTACAATGTAGGAACTGAACAAGAGCCAAAAATGATTAAATTATCTAAATCTTACCCCCTGCTGAAAAGAAAAAATAAATAAACTTGTTCAAAGAATTCATAGGCGTATTTGCATGGAGTTATGAAGATTTGAAATCTTATGACACCAACATTATACAACATAAAATTCCTATGAAAGAAGACCAAAACCCTTTTAAGAAAAAACTTAGGAGGATTAACCCAAGGTTGATGCCTCTGATTGAAAAAGAGATCAAAAAGATGTATGATGCTAAGATCATTGTCCCATTAAGATTTTATAAGTGGGTATCAAATTTGGTTCCAGCTAGACAAAAGAGTGGAGAAATTAGACTTTGCATTGATTTCGGAAATCTTAATAAAGTCTCTCTCAAATATAACTACCCTTTGCCTAAAATGGATCATATTTTGCATAATGTAGTTGGGTCCAGTAGAATTTCCCTATTAGACAGTTTTTCTGGTTACAATCAAGTTTTAGTCCATCTTGAAGACCAAGAAAAAACAACATTTCCTACACCTTGGGGTACTTTCATGTATGTGAAAATGTCTTTTGTATTAATAAATGTTGGAGCTACATTTCAAAGAGAAATGGATATTGATTTTGTGGATGAACTAAACAGGTTCATAGTTATATATCTTGATGATATCATTGTTTTTTCAAAAACAGATGAAGAATATTTGCTCCACCTGAGAAGAGTCTTTGAAAAATGCCAGAAATTTGGAATTTCCCTCAACCCAAAGAAAAAATTATTTGGCTTAAAAGAAGGTAAATTTTTAGGACATATCATCTCAAAGAATGGAATCAAAATTGATCCTAGCAGAATTGAATCAAAATTTTCTAAGTAGATTTATCCCTAATCTGGCAGAACTTCTAAGAAATATAACAAACATGTTGAAGAAATACACTAAAATAAAATGTACTATAGAAGAAAAACATTCATTTGATCAATTTAAATAGGCCTTAACAAAAGCCCCTGTGTTGATTAGCCCTGATTTCACAAAATATTTCCTCATTTTCTCATTTGTCGTCGAACATACTATTGCAGCAATGCTCTTACAAAAAAATAATGAGGGCCGTGAACATTACTTTCTTTAGTCAATCCTTAAGAGATTTTGCACTGAAATACAATATCATGGAAAAGCAATCATTAGCTTTGGTAAAATAAATCAAATATTTTAGAGTCTACATTCTTCATTCACATATAATTGCTTATGTCCCAAACTCTGTGGTGAAAGACATTCTGACCCAAAATAGTCTTGATGGGAAAATAGGTAAATGAATTATTTTTATTCTTGAATATGAGATTGAAATCAAACAAACCAAACTCATTAAAGGTCAGCGATTAGCTAAATTAATGGTTGAATCTAATTTTCATGCTTTGGATATAAATTTTCTAGCTGCACTCGATGAACAAGAAGAGCAGGTGACTCCACAAGTAACAAAGGATTTTGCAACCTCTCCCTGGTATGCAAACCTGATTTTGGTCTTACATCATTTACAATATCCTCCTGGTTTGACCAAGACTAAAGATAGGTTTCTTAAACTCACAGCTATGATTTTTTTTTATTTTAGATGGCAATTTATATTGGAAGGATGATGGAGGAATTTTACTAAATTGTTTACTAAAAGATGAGGAAGATAAAGTTATGAAGGATATTGTGGTGGACACTTGAACTACAAGACTACTTCCAACAAAATCCTAAGAGATGGTTTTTACTGGAAAACCTTATTTGCAGACGTCCATAAAAAAATTGACCTCATGTCATAACTGTCAAATTTTTGAAGGAAAAAGGAAATTGTTGACTTTACCCTTGAAATAGATATCAGTTGAAACTCCTTTTCAATACTGGGATTTGTATTTCATTGGATAAATCCATCCACCATCATCAGGCCAACACAAATGGATCCTTACAACCACTGACTATTTTACGAAAAGGATTGAAGTTGTACCTACAAGGTAAGCTACTGATGTTGTGATGATTAAATTTTTAGAAACTAATATTCTTTCAAGATTTAGATGTCCCGGGAAGATCATCACTCATAATGCAGTAGTATTCAATAAAATAATATGGTGGAGTTTTGCAGCAAATATCAAATCACTTTAGGACACTCTACTTCCTATTACCCTCAAATGAATGGATTAGCAAAGTCTTCCAACAAAAGGCTGATTAATATCATAAAAAAATTGTTTCAAGATAACAAAAATTCATGGCATAACAATATGGTCAATGCATTATGGGTTGATAGACTTACTACTAAGAGATCGATTGGCATGTCCCCATACCAATTGGTTTATGGAATGGATGTTGTTTCTCCCACTTCTCTAGGTGTCCCTGTTATGAAAATATTGCAGGAAGTACAAGAAGAACCTAATGACATCCAGAGGAGAATAAATCAAACCATACAAGTGCAACAATCCAGAGAACATGTTTACAACAAAACACAAGTGATCCATGAGAACATTAAGAATATCTATGATAAAATAACCAAGGCTAATGATTTCCAAATAGGAGACAATGTGTTGAAATGGGATTCAAGGAAAGAAGAGAAAGGTAAGTATGGTAAAATTTGATAATTTATGGAAAGGTCCTTACATAATCCATGCTTACAGAGGAAATAATTCATTCTTTCTTAAGGATATTAGATGGAGCATATCTGCTAGGTGTACCTATCAATGGAAAAATGCTCAAAAACTACTTTTCACTAGAATAGAAGCATTTCTCACTTAAGATCATTATAAATACCATTTTACTTTTTATTGTCATCAGTGGGTGACTCATATCAGGAAGTTGAATCCTGAAGAGAAGGTCCTAAGCTCCTGATCATTTGTCACCATGTTTACAACTACAATAAAACAAATAAGATGCAGAAAGTACTCAAGAAGATAATTCAAGGCAACCAGTCACTGGTTCTTGACACCTCACAAGAAGAGAACCATCCCCAAGTGGAGACATTGTTAGAGTCCTATAGTTCATAGTATCAAATGGTGATTGAATAACTCTCTTTCACTGATTTTATATTGTAAATAATATTACATTATGAAAATGATTTCCAAAAGAAAAAAAAAAAAGATAAAAAATAATGAAAATGAAAAGAGGGTAGAAATAAAAAAAGAGGAAAACAAGAAAACCCCATGAAAAGAAAATTAAGTTTGAATCATACAGTATAATCACGATCAAACATTTTTAAATTTTTTGTTGTTAGATTAGAGAATAATTTTAGCCAAACTGTTTAATCTTGGCTAAAATAGTTAGGTAGAGGAAGGAATTAATCCAATTGTTTAAGCTAGATTAATTAGTTATATGCATAGGATAGAAGATATGTTATATGATTTTTCCCCTTAGAGAAAATTAAACAGGGTCTGCACATTAAAATGCACCCTAAGTTGATGAAAATAAGACAATTTAGCATAGGAAAAATAAATAAGGGTGTATGGATGTGAGCTACTAGCATAAATGTTTCCTAAATACCTACCAATGAGGATTTTTTCATTGGAGTACATAAGAAAGATGATAAATTCAGATGAAATTCATTTTGTAGCATCCAAGAAGAAATATCAATTTAGAATCAAAACTTATATTGGACCATTTATTTGCAACAATAGAGTAGTAGGTGAAGAAGCAGACATCCTCTTGAGACAGATGAAGTTTTCTCTAAGCTTCACTTGGTCATATGACCCATTTGGAATTATTTCTGAGTTGATGACCAAACATAAGACCACTCCCTATGTGTATACACAAAGGCCAAAGATTGAAAAATACATGAACCATGATGAGTGGGAATAGAACAACTTGCAAGAAGCAGAAGAGAAGCCTATGTCTATGACCAATTCACAGACCATCACACCTCAGAGACAAGTAGAGAAAAGATCAATAAATGAGGACTCCTTCAGTCACAAAGGTCTCAACAGATGAGTTTCAAGTATATAGGAAGAGGACTAAAACCATTCATACAACAGGTTTTCTTAAAGAGGGAGAAATGCAGTCTACAATAGTCTTGTAAGGCCCACTTTCTTCAGCACAGTCTGACAATTGTTTTGCAGGATATCCATCATCACCAGCTTCACAAAGAAATCTAGACATAACTCTAACATCTAAATCAATTCAGGGAGAAAAGGAGTCAAATATTTCACAAGTATAAGGAAATTAAGCAAAAGAATGAACTTCTCAACAAAAGTTCTTATACTCAATTTTGGAAATAGACTTCTACTGCTTAGCACAAACTTTTGTCATCTTTTGACACAGATAAGGGAAGAATGAACATGGCATTATTACAGGAACAAGTCCCCTATCCAGAGACATCAGTTGATTACAAGAAGAATTCTTTTGAATTTTATGTAAAGGATGTCCATCCTATTGATCAGATGGATATGCACAGACAGACAGGGGAGATGATTATTTCAACCTTGAAAAAAAATTCAATGACAACTTCCAAATTACAGGTATCACTGCCTAATATCCAGTCTCAATTAAATATTGAAAAGATCTCTCCTTTGGCCAAATATAATAAGATAAAATCATTAGAAGAATTAGTTCTCAAGATTGGATATGACTCGGCTATTGTCAAAGTAGCAGAAGAGTTGACAAAGAAGAAGAATGTTGATATAGAATCACTCAAGAAACAACTAAAACTTCCAGCAACAAAGGATTCACAAACTAAAGAAGTCACTGAGACAGAAAGCCAAAAAGAAGAAATGTTCAAATTGATTATGCAGCAAAATGCACAGATTAGGGAAATGGAAGCAGGGATGGACAAGCTGATCAAGGAAAAAGAGAAGAATGCATAGGTGGCAATGGTTCCACCTGATGCAGTTCCCTTGACAAGGATAAGAACAACATAAGTTTCTACATCAACATCAATCCCAACACAAACTTCAGATGCCTCAGATAAATTGGTGAAATCTATGGAGGACATGTCCATACAAGGAGTAGAAATCAAAAAGTTACAGGAAGAGGTAAAGTCATTACAGGAACAAAAAGCAAGGGTGGTATAGAAAGATTTGCCTCACCCTATGCAATCTTTCCCAGAAGGCCTTTTTCCATTTCCCCATGCAGACTTATCTTCCGTGTTTGTAAAATCTAGAGCCAAAAATAAATATTTTTCCACATGTACGCATCTTGCACAGTATACAACATGCGTATATGCATGCTTCTCCACTACAGCCTATGTATATCGGGATTTGTGCTTGAAAATGAAAATTAATGTCAGGTTTCCATGTCACAATAGGAGATCTATGATCCTTGGCCTTCCATATACTATAAAGGTTCTGACTTGACCCTTCAGTTCCATTTTGAAGGCTATAAATGGGCCAATTCCAAGCAATGGAAAAGGAGAAAGAATTCAACTTTGAGAGCAAATTTACTCAGGAGGAATTATTTACTTCATATTGAGTCTGCATCCCTTTGTCCTTTAAGTCTGAACATAATGTTCATCCCCCAAGCCCTTCCCTTATTGATTAAGAACCTCATTGTTTCTCTCTTATGAGCTTGCCTTTGGTGGAGGATTGAAGTGGTGGAGGCCCAGCTGGAAGGAACTTAGTTTCTTGGTTCCGAACCGCGACGACACAAAAGTATGTAACATTTTCACTTCTGCTGATCATATATTAATAGAAATACTCTTTTCCCGTCCAATTGATATCTTGCAAATATATTGAATTATTATTCCATGGACATATGTGTCTTGTTTATTATTGGATTATGCTATTGAATGTGCTAACATTATATAATATCATCATATTCTTTCTTTTCTTGGTTGTTGAGGACTAGTTGCGGGCATATTGATTTGGGTCAAGTGATCAATGGTGGACTTCATCGAACTTCTAGACGAGGAAGGCCTTTTATCTTGTCTTGCTAGCATATTTATTTATATAGCATACTTGAGAAGAGAGTTGATTTCTGCAGTCATTTTCGTCTTTTGTGGTTCACCCTAGCCATAGAGAGATTTTCCTTGTAACAAAGGGTCAAGAATTTTCATCAGGTAGAGATACATAAATCTTAGAGGCTCAGCCAACGAATACAATAGTTATTAAAAGAAACAACCATGGAAAATAACTTATCCCAAGCTAAGGAAAATATATGGATAGACATCAATAAATCCATGACATAGATTTGGCCTTCTATACAGATCATCTTTGAGTAGCATGAGTTAATTCAGAAAGCTAGAGGGGTCATTGAAATCATTAAGGACGAATTGGGAGAAAGTCCAATAGAAGCCACACATCTCATAAGGTTTCTAAATTCTAAAAAAAAACATGAGTTAGAAGAGCTAGATATAGAAGACGGAACTAAAACTATCTTGGAAATAAAAAAGGTTATAACTAAGAAAGGCCTCATGCTTTAATTGGAAGAAAAATCTTAGGTTATGGACATAGTTGTGCAGAGGTTATTCAACAAGTTTGAGGTGCTAAACAATAAAGGACTACCTTGTTTGTTAGTGTTAAATGACAAGTTAATCACCTTGCCTGATTATAACCAGAAATTAAAGACAGTGGGAAAAGAAAATTCAAAATTTGTAGGAATACAAGGAAGCATCACTCGGAAAGCATTCCTGGAAACACTGGAGTTTTATTTAAACATTCAGCATGAAATCAAATACATTTTCATCACCAAACCTACTTTTGCTAAATACAAAGAGATGGATGAAATTTACAGGAAGTTGCTCAAAATATCAATCCCACGTCAAAAAAGGTGGGACAAATTGTGCGAGTTACTTGAGTAAATATGGGTTCTACTTTTCAACAACAAGGACCAACAACTAATCAGAAGTCAAAGGGACAAATCATCAACAAATTCCATCAAATCAACACAAGAAATCTAAGCATATCTAAAGATTCCTATGTTTTTGTAATTAGAGATATAATTAGTTTAGATATATCCTGATCATTTATGATAGGATCTTTTGTAAATAAATGTATAAATACTTCTCATTTCAAGATAGATTTTTGCATCCAAGAAAGCTACTTTGTATCATTTAAGAGGATCAACCAGTAATAAAAAAGGCTCTTTCCCAGGATTCGTGTTTCAAACTGTTGGTGAAGTGCATCTATCTAATTTCATGTTTTCTTTCTCTTTTTTCATTCTTATGTGTTTCTAATTATAATTATTCAAAAGAAGGATAACGAGAAAAAATTATTTTAATATACTCTTTTATGGCTTTGAATAATTTCTATGTTTTCAACTAAAATTAAGTAAAAAGAATTCTTAATTTCTCTCTTTACTTGATGGAATTCCTCTCACTTCTTCCTATTCATTTCATCCAAATTTACCAGATCCAACCAGTTTAACTACCCTGCCCTGTGAAGAAACTTTATAAAAAGATGAAGCAGGTCCCTATTTTAAGAGACAGACCCCATAGCCCAATGGTAATTTAAGCATTCAATCATCCAAATATTTCAAACAAACAAACAAATCATGAACTATCATAACTAGCCTAATATTTTAATCTAAACAAATCCAAATCTTACAGAGAGATCCCTCTTTGAAGCTGGTAGGGCTAGATCCCAGCTTCCAAAATGGTTTTGTGGTAACCTCTATTCTTTCTTCTACAACCTCTACAAATTAAAGAGTGATAACATAGTGGCGACCATACTGGGCATGAACAAATTTTAACTTCTACAGATTCTTTTCCCTAGTAAGAAAACTTTATTTCTGGACAATCAAGGATTCAAATCTTTAGAAATAAATGTTCAGAGGTTGTAAACTTTGTAAATAATTAAGTAGTGTTTTTAAATTTTTAGTTGTGGCTCCAAAACGAATTCACACTATATCTCATCCTGATATAGAAACTGTAAAAATTGTAGATGACCCTGAAAAAATTATTAGGAAAATAAGTTTAGCAGAAAGTCAAGGGAGCAGTTGTCCCCCTCCTAGGGAAACCTCTCTCCCAAATTTTTTTATCACAATCCAATATATTCAGTTTGATCTACCTTTTGAGCACAGTCTATTTAGAACTAAGTCTGAGAGTTTCATGGATGAAAGAATATTAGATCAAGCTATTTTACAACTCGATACACCTAAAAGACAATATCTTGAATAAGATATTGATCAACAAATCCTTCAAAATTTTGAGAAGTTACAAGATCTAGCATCAAAATTTGATTAAGATTTACATGAAGCCTATATTCAACAATTTGTTGATCTTTCTTCCCTAACCATTTCTGCATCATCTATTAATTCTCAATTGATTCATCATACATCTACCAATCCCGCTTCTTCTATATTTTCCACCACTTCTCCAATAAATTCATAGATAATGATCCATCCTATTATAGGATTTCCTGCATGAACACCTTCCACAAGTTCATATGCTATTCATCCTCCTATACCAATCATGGAAGCAAGATATTATCCCCTTGTTTTGGCTTCTCCTTTACATAATATGCCCCAAGAAAATCAAACTAGGATTCCTCAGTTTGATGGCACTGGAACTATGACTACACAACAACATTTTGATAAGATGAATGAATTTTTTGACCTGCAAGAAGTAGATGAGGAAGATTTCAAAATGATATTGTTTTCCAAAATCTTAAATGGACAAGTCATGAAATGGTTCAAATACTTACCAGTTGTTGGTCTAAATGACATTACTACTTTTCACCAATCATTCCTCAATAGATGGGAAATTAAGAAAAATCCACTTTAGATTTTTTTCTGAATATGAAAGTAATAAAAGATCCCCTAGGGAAAGTGTGCAGGATTATTGCACTAGATTTAAAAATATTTATAATGAAATTCCAACAAACATTAAACCCCCTCAAGGTTTATCTTTGATTAAATTCCCTGATGGTTTTGATGATGACATGTCTTATCAATTGAGAGAAATAAACCATGCAACCTTGGAAGAGATGCAGAGAGATGTTGTGAGTGTAGAGGCCAATCTGTTAGCTAAGAGAGATAGACTTAGAACATAGAAAAGAGTAACTATAAAAGAAGAACCATCTAACTCTTCTGTTGATGCTAAAATAGACTCTTTAGTTAGAACCATGGAAAGGATGATGGACAGGTTAGAGATTACTGATAGGACTCCTCCTAGAGAAAATCAACCTAGCCCCCAAATCAGAAATCCTAATTCTAGGAGAAACCAACTCCAAATCAGACAAAGAGAACAAAGAGAACAAAGAGGTCCAAATCAACATATCAAGCGTCCTTTTCAAGAAAATTATGTTGATGAAGGGGAAGAAATATTTGAATACCTTGATGATGTTCACATCAACTGAATGGGAATAAATGATAATTTTTCTATTTTTCTCACTCAAGAAGAACATGATCTCTTCCTTCTTTCACAAAATGATATTGATCACGGGGAATAAAAATATTATAAACAAGGTTCTGAAAATGCAATTATGGAGGTACATAGGTAGTATAATCCGAGGAGTAAGAAATCAAATGATAACCCTACCAAGAAAAATCATGATAGTTCCACTAAAAAGACAACTGACACATCTGCTAAGAAAATTAATGACATCCCTCCTAAAAATAACATGAAATTTCCAACCATAAAAACATCTGATACTGTCTCAAAAACAACTCAAAATGATATTCCCTCTACCATCTAGCCCAAAGATAGTTCACAAGAGGAATTTGGTGAGAAACAATATGTTCCTAACCCAAATAAAAATCAAACATCATTCAAATTTGAAAATAAATTAGAAAAACTCAAGATACCCATTCCTCTAACATAACTCATGAATAAGAATGCATATAGATCACAACTAATAAAATATATGAACATAGAGGAAGATACAAATATAGTAAATTTTTCTAGCGATCAACCATAACTAATATTTGGGCTTGAAGTCGATGGAAAACATGAAAATGGAACTGTACCCCCATTCTACATCAGTTTAGACATTCATGAAAAAGAATTTCACAATGCAATGCTTGACTCTGGTGCTTCTCACAACCTTATGCCTAAGGTTGTTATGGAAAAATTAGGACGTGATATCAGTAGACCATACAAATATTTGTATTCTTTTGATTCAA
Source organism: Picea mariana (assembly GCA_032191745.1). NCBI lineage: Eukaryota > Viridiplantae > Streptophyta > Pinopsida > Pinales > Pinaceae > Picea > Picea mariana. The sequence goes on from JASDQU010190063.1 coordinate 17,020, forward strand.
GTAAAGTAAAATGCATAGGTCTCATTAAATATTTGTGTGTTACTTTAGCACAAATACCAACCAAGAGTTTGGTAATGGAAATAGTTGTTGTTGATATACCTCCTAAATATGGCATGTTACTGTCTTGCTCATAGAGAGATAAGTTACAAGGAACCCTTCAACTGGACACGTCTTATGCTACCATTCCATTGTTTGGTCAACAAAGGAGATTATATAGGGAAACAATGATGGAATACATGGTCAGTAGTCAAGATAAACCATACAATTATCCCTTATATTATGTTCATTCAGACCTTGATTCTTTCATTTTGTACAACGATGGAGACATAGGAAAACAAATTGCCAATTTAGAAAATGATGTTTATAACATTGAAGAAGACAAAACAGTTATGGTGGAACCTGATAAACAAAATGAACCTCTGTGGAGCTTACATTTTGATGGGGTTGTTAGTGAGGAAGGGTTAGGAGTAGGTGTATGGGTCTCATATTCAAAAACCAACCACTCAGAAGGACATTCATATAATATAAACTTCCAATGTACCAAAAATATAGTTGAATATGAAGCCTTAATGTTAGGGTTACAACTTTTAAAGAATCTTTGTGCCAAGAGAATTTCAATTCGTGGTGATTCTAAACTAATAATAAAAATGTTAAAAGGCGAATACTCTGCTAAATACCCAACATTGAGAGCTTACAAGAATGTTGTCCTGGGTTTTATAGAATTCTTTATTGAGTATGACTTATCAACCATTCGTAGAGACCGGAAAATTCTAGTTGATGGTCTGTCTACCTCAGCAAGTAGCTACAAAATACCTTTTCCTCCTAGTCACCAATACAAAGTTGAAGTAAAGAACAAACCAGATGTCCGAGATAGCATCAGATATTGACAAGTCTTTGGAAATGATGAACAAATTGAATTTTTTTTGCAATCAAAGAATGAATTTGAATGTGCCAATATAGATGCAGATTTTGATGATGAAGGAGAAAGTGTGGATGCGATAGATTCAAAAGAAATAGATCAAAAACAAGAAGATTTAAAAATATTTCAATTGAAAGATAATGTTTTTCGTAGAGGGTCGGTCCCTTTAAAGGAGTTGTTTCATTTTAATGATGTATCCAAAAAGCCTAAAATTGAACCTATTGGAGCTGAAGTTGAATACTACAACATAGGAACTGAACAACTTTTGTCCATGGGGATTTGGAGGAAGAGATTTATATGTAGCAACCATAGGGGTATGAGGTCAAACAAAATGAGAATTTGGTATGCGGGTTGAAGAAGATCTTGTGTGGCCTAAATCAATCTCCAGGGAAGTGGTATTTGAAGTTTGACAAGTTTATGAAAGAACATGGTTATAGTAGATTCCATTCTTATCACTATTTTTATTTTAAAAAGCTAGAAAATGGAAGTTATATTATCTTGCTATTGTATGTAGATGACATGCTTGTTGTAGGGTATATTATGCAGGATATAAATGTGCTCAAGAATAATTTATCTAATTCATTTGCAATGAAGGATTTGGGTGCTGCAAAGAAAATCCTTGGTATGAAAATAACAAGAGACATGAAAAATCACAAATTGGCATTATCTCAGGTTGAGTACATAGAAAAGGTGTTGGAGAGGTTTAGAATGCATAATGCAAAACCAGTTAGTACACCTTTGGCCATCCATTTCAAATTAACTAAGGAAATTTGTCCCAAGACACAAGAGGAAATATAATACATGTCTAGGGTCCCTTATTCATCGACAGTTGGTAGCTTGATGTATGCAATGGTTTACACAAGACCAGATATTGCAAATACAGTGGGAAGTGTGAGCAGGTATATCAACACTCCAGGTAAAGAACATTGGGAGGAAATAAAGTGGATTCCCAGGTATTTGAGAGGTATTGCTACTCATGAATTATGTTTTGGAGGTTCAAACATTGTTCTACAAGGATATTTTGATTCAAATATGGCAGGTGATAAAGATAGCAGGAGGAGCACCACAGGGTATGTTTTTATTGTAGGTGGAACAACAGTAAGTTGGATTTTGAAACTTCAAAAGGTTGTTTCTCTTTCAACAACAGAGGAAGAGTATGTTGTTGCTACATAGGCTAGAAAAGAGATGATTTGGTTATAGAGGTTTATGGAGGAATTGGGAAAGAAGAAAGAGAATAACAGCTTGTACGGTGACAATGAGAGTGTCATTCATATTGAAAATAACTGAGCCTTCCATTCAAAGACTAAGCATATACAACTCAGGTACCATTTCATATGATCCATCTTGGAAGATGGAAATTTGAAGTTGTGAAAGATACACACTAGCCAGAATCCTGTAGACATGTTAACAAATGGAGTAACCAGGGAGAAACTGATTTTATTCTCACTTTCAGTTGGTATTCAAGCATGAAGGTGAAGATGAGAAATTTCCCAGGTCCAAATAGGTTCATAGTCCAACATATACAACAACGGTGGAGTTGTTGAGATCACTGTCCAAGTGGGATATTGTTGGTTGTGGATCCTGATTATCTTCCTAATTCAGAGGTCTTTGTTTTCATCCATTTTTATACCCCATGAATACTTTACACCCTGGAAGAATGTACACTCCTTCACGCAAAGGAGTGCATAGGGGGGTTACCCCCTTTCCAGGGTCCGAAGGAAAGAGGGCCCTCAAAGGAAAAATTTCACTGTAAATGTATATTATAATTTCATTGTAAATATGGATCGTTCATTATAAGGTAGAAGATATGAGGATAGAAGTTATGTTACGGTTTTTTTCCCTAGAGGGCAACCCTCTTTTATGAGGTAAATGTATTGTGGCTATGTATCATTGCGAATGTTGTATTCTGAGAGAGGAGACTGTGAGAGATAGAAGAGGAAGTTAAAATAAGTGTGATGTAGGTTGTATCCATTAATTTCTTGGATAATAATAGAATAAGGACCTAGCAATTTCTCTAGTGGACATATCCCACACTAGGTGAACCACATATATCTGTGTCTCTATTGCATTGTGTATCTTCTATGTTTTATTTCCACATTTTTTTTATTTTATTGCTCTACGATCCTATTTTTATAACAGTGGGGTCGATTAAGCCTGTTGTTGGGTATTTTACCCTACGGACTAATAAGCTAGGGTTCTAAGCCTATATGCAGATCATGACCCTTCAGATTTAACCTTTAACCTTCTACCCAAAATCTCAACCCCTTTTC
>JASDQU010190063.1:20308-35772 GCA_032191745.1 Picea mariana
TTAGGTACCCGCGGGCTGTTTTGGGTTAGCCCGCGGATACCCGTGTGCAGTAGAAGGACAGCAAGCGGATGCTCGCGCCCAGTGAGCAGTTAGGGCGCGGGTTGCTTGTTTTAAGTGGTTTTTTGAGGAATTTATCAGCATGGCTTTGGCTAGGAAGAGGCATGAGTAGGCCTGATACCAGGTAAGCAGGGATAGTGCAATTTAGGGTTATAAAAAATCCCAAGAAAGTATCCATGAGCACGTCATCTGTAATATAATAATAGTCACCAAGGCGGGCATACCCATGCTCAGAACAAACTAAACATGGATCCCAATCAAGTACACTGTGACTCCATGCCATATATAGTAATCATGGCTACATGAACAATGTGTGTGCCAATATAAATTGTAGTGGCGAATAATACGCAATGGATCTACATCTCAAAATCATCGAAAGATATACAATTTTATATGAATTTTTAGGAGGCATTAATTCCCATGGATGGAGATGATAACTTCATAACTTGAGAAATCAGGTAGGATTATAATAGGAGTATAATAGGAGTATAAGAAATCAGGTAGGAGTATAATAGGAGTATAAGACTCACTACTCTGAGGTCTTCAACATGTTTTCATGGAAATACTGGAGGACCATGATCATCAGACACCGAACTTCATTGATTCTGGACATGAACTTGACAAGACTCTCGAGATGGTCGACTCATAAAGGTCAAGATACTTACCAGAGAATGGATGAATTAGGTTTCAAGACTTCCCCTTGGACAAGATAATGATATAATAAAATACTTAGGAAGCATTTTATTGACATAATTCTATGGCACATTAGGCACCACAAACTATCCATGTGTTTGGAAGAGTAACCAAACAAAGGAGGACTCAACTCTATGTAAGGAGAACAACCTCCTAAGTCCGTACAAGATCCCAATGCTTACAGAAAAAATGAAAGGATTTTCTCTGTCCAAGGGTGACTATATTGCTTCAAATAAAAGAGAATGTTTCCCCTTCCCCTCTTTTAGAAATATATATATATATTTGCCTTTTTCAAGTATTTAACGAGCTTGAAAAACAATAAAAGAATGCTACGTTACAAAGTAGGAATGAGTGTTGCAGGAAAGAAAATTGGTTCCAAGCCCATGGAACATACTAATGATCAGTGCAAGGAGACATGTCCAGGATAAGGAAACTCGGGAAAATTTCTCCATGGTTCAAGGTGTGAGATTGCAAGGGCACAAATTCTACAAGTATTGCACCTAAGGAATGCTCTTAAGGTTCAGTAATAGAAAAATGAAGTTAGAATTAGGGCAAATACACAAGGATGATACATGTGATGCGATTATAGAATGAGACAATGAGATTCCTTCCATGTAAAGTTTTACGAGGCCAAAGAAGGTAAGCTCAACGGTTTTTCACTTTTAAAGAGTCTGAAAAACACTAAAAGAAGACTCCAAAGTGATATTTTTCATAAGGTTAGTCTCCAGGGAATGAAAAAGAATAAAATCATACCAAGGAGAACTCTTCTAGTCACTAGGGATAGATTATTCATTGTTTGTACTTAGTCTAGTTGGTACAGAAAAGGGTTAAACTTATGTCAAAAGGATGTCTCTTCAAAACCATTTTAATGAGTGTGACAGAGACAATATCACTCAAATATATTTTCAATTTTAAGGAGTCTGAAATGAGATTAACTATGGAATCACTCATCCTTTCTCGTAATTTAGTCCCTTGAGATCGAAAAGTATAAAACATAACTTAGGATAACTCTCTCGACAAAACATGTCTCCCAAGGTGTACCTTTTTCCTGGGTAATCTATTGGTTGGAAAAAGGGTTAAACTTATGCCAAATAGATATTTCTTCTGGACCAATTAACGAGTGTGAAAGGAATAAGATCACTCGGTTATATTTTCTTGTTTAGGGAGTTTGAAAAGGGCTTAAAGAAGACTCCAAGGGGTGCCATTTTTTCAATTAATCTCCAAGGCCCGAAAAAGAGATAAACCAAAACCCAGAAAGATGGCCCTTTTTCATAATTTTAGTTCATCAGGCCCAAAAAAGGGGTAAACTTATACCTGATAAAACTCTCCTAGAAAACCGTATCTCCTAGGGAATAAATTTTTCATCAATTAGCCATCCAGACCGAAAAAAGGGTAAAGTATCGTCAAAAAGATGTGCCTTAAAATTTCACTTTGATGAGCATGAAGGGCATCAATATCGCTCGACAATCTTTTCAATTTTAGAGAATCTGAAAAGATCTTAAAGAAGACTCCAAGGGGGATCCTTTTCTTATGTAATCTAAATGAGGACGAAAAGGATAAATACTCTCTTGCTAGATGTCGCTTTCATAGTTTAAGTGAGCTTGAAAGAAGAAAAATCATGCTGTAGGGGATTCCCATGGGTATAGGCCAAAAAAATGATGAAGAAGAAGAATGAGGCTTCAACACAAAGTCATGGAGGGACTAAACAGGGATCCCATGCCTATGAAGTACTTTGGCATGGAAGCCAAATGGAAAAAAAGGCTCTAACGAAGATACCCATGGAAGGAAGGGTCTAACACATAAAGTATGACACACTTATCAGCAAGGAAGGTTAGTGTCACAATTAAGTGGGGTCGATCCTATGGTGAAAATGAACCAGGAAATGGATAATGCAAAAATGCAAGTAGGGAAAAATATAACCTATATGCTAGTTTTGAGGTCAATACTCGTCAGAATGGATTGATACGATGAACAAATGTCAAAGAAAAAAATGTCTCCAATATCCTGTATATAAGGCCAATAACACTCATCTAGAAGTTAATGAATCCAATATAGATAGAAACTTTAGAGAATAAGAGGTGCTCCTGAATGAAAAACTTGAAAATAACAAACCTGGATTGTACAATATGGTACAACGAACCACACAACCTTACGACTCATGCATATTACTAGTTCAAATAGAGCCCATTGTTAGTATCTGACCAAGAGTCTCTTCGGTAGTCAACCTGGAAATTCTCCCAAAAGGGAAGAAAATACAAGTCACGATGTATTTTTTCCCATGTTATATAGTCTGTAGACATGGCTACATGGATATCCTCATCCGAAGGAAACTCAATATCCAAGAAATAACACAAACAACGAGGGTCGACAGTCCTGAAGGGTGAAGTAAAATGACCATATTCCATATGATTATGGAGGTTTTGGTCAAGTTTGGCAGAGTCTATTGGTGAAGAATTACAAGCACAAAGGCTTGAGGATCTACAAACAACAAGATTAGACTCAAAAGGGAACTCAAGATCACTTGGACCAAGAGGGGGAAGAAAGGTCTCCCATGCGCCCATTGGATAAACCAATGGATCAATTGTTGAGATCAAGTATTGAGAAGGAAAACATGTGTGAACAAGTTCCTTCTCAAGAGAAATTGAACATTGAGGATAAGACGCCACATAATTGACCTATGGCGAGGTAGAGTCTTCATGAATACTAGGAACATATAAAGGGGAATCATGAACTAGCATTGAATTAGGATGGTGGTTATCAGATGCCAGCTGGTTGATAGTGACAATGCTTCCATTGTGAGGGAGATGCATCACCAAGAAGAGAATAGACACCACAATGTTCATATCATATACATAATCACGCCTGAGAAGCATATGGAAATGTAATGGGCATTGCAACACTATAAAATCGACAAGGAAAATATTCCCACCTAACGAGATAGAAAACTGAGGAAGAATCCCAAAATACTCACTAGGACGTCTATTAAAATCTAACAGCTCTTGTGAAGTAGACACAAGGTCAGGAGAACCCAAATCTTGCCAAGTCGAGGAGGATAAATTACTTCCGAAGGCTCCCTCATCCACAATACATCGACAAATATTTTTTGAATTAACTTCAACCCGTATTTGAAAGGGTGCAGAAGAATGAAGGAGAGGCTCAACAAGGTCATTCCAATCAAAGGAAAAAATCCTAGGACTTGGAAGGGGTGTGATCGACATGAGTGGAATACCCCCTTCTTTTGAAAGTACTGAAATGGAAATGCTAAAAACATAGTCGATAGACACATCACTCCCCATCAGAAGAGTGGGATCAACCAAATATTTCATCAACATGACCACTTTGGTAGACTCTACACTCTCCAAGAGAAGAGTGGGATCAACATAAGATTGCATCGATGTGACCACTTTGCTAGACTCGACACTCTACAAGAGAAGAGTGGGATTGATCAAAGATTTATTTAGCATGACCACTTCCTCAACCACTAGATGAATAGGTTTTGAGACAACATGTTTTGAAGGCACATCANTACCAAGGCACATATGAGTAAGGTGATATCCCTTACAGAGATTACAAGGGAACTTATGCTTATGTCCTATCCATCTAGGTTTCTCAAGATAATCAATGCCCCTGGCATGACTAGCAATGGTTTCTTGCTTGTCCTCGAGATGACTCACAGAGGTTGTTGACAAATCTCCAACATGACTAGCATAGGTTGGTTGTTGAATTCCAATATGAATCGTAGGGAGTAGGTTCATTCCCCCAACATGACTTGTAGTGGATGGTTTCACACCTCCAACATGATTTATGAAGGTTGGTGATTGGTCAATAACACAAATCGTAGAGGCTACAAACCTATCGCCAGTATGACTAGTAGTGACTGGACTTTTTCCCCCAACATGACTTACAGAGGTTGATGACCTATCTCCAACATGACTCGTAGAGGTTTGTGATTTATTCTTCCTATTCTTCCTCTTTCTATTTCGTTTAGACTTCCAGTTACTAGTAGTTATACTTTCACCAGAGAAGGAAAAAGGAGGAGGAGAAGACATTGTTGATGAAGGAACATCAACATGATGCCCATGACATAATATTCTTAACTAAGAAGTGTCAATATAATTGGGGACATTTGGAATGATACCCAACCAAACCGATAGTCCCACATTCAACCTAGGAATGTACAATCTGGCCATCAAAGGGACACCAACATTTCCAAAGAAAGGAAAAGAAAAAGAATCCCCTTGAGAAGGGATTCCTTGGTTGGTATCATCAGTATCTTTTTCCATGGAGATATTATGCATAAGTTATTCGCTTGTGGGATCGTTCAAGTCTTTACAATTCTCACACACTCACTCTGGTAAATCAATGGTATCAAAATGAATGCCTATAAGGAGGTGGCTCCACGTTTCTAAGTGGAAGAAGCAAAAACCCTCATGACTGATGAAGTGGGTGGTATACCACCTTAGGTTAGAGACCCAAAGAAATGACTAAATAACTCACAATGGAAAACTAAGGAGGATAGGGAACACCACTAAAATTCCCTAAAGATAAATCAAGCAAAAGGTAGGAAGAACAATTACGCCAACCAACACTAGAACAACTTACTGTTGCAAGTGTAACTCAAACACAGAAACACCCTTCGGGTATACTATACAAACTGTGATCTGATGTTTTTCCTAAGTACTGCGGTCTACCCCCGAAGTCACCTGTGTAATTACCTATAAAAAGAAAACAAATTTTCTAGCCCCTAGTCAGCCAACAGGCAGGTACATTTGACAGTCAGGTAGATCATATGAGTAGGATAACTATGTCTGAAGTATTTCAACGATACCAAAAGAAAATGGCCTGGAAGACAAATAAAGATCCCAAACGAATTCGAGGTCCAAAAATCTCTGTGGTCATACCCACTTAGAATAATCCCAAGAATGGCCCTCTAATACGATCCCCACAATGTTTGGTCTGGCTTTGGAGGGGCTATCTCCTCTACCTTTCCTCACGTGACCTCATGTTTATCCCCTGTGTTAGAGGGGGGTCCCGGGTAACTTTTATGACACTGGACTTAGACACTCCCTATCTCAAACTCTTAATTTTATTTAAGTGGCCTTGAAGAGTTTCCTCTCCACACTTAATTCAAGGCCCTAAAGCCTAGTCTAAATGGTGTACCCTATAAACGAAAAAGTCTAATTGATTTTAACAATAAGCATTAATTTTAGTGTCTTTATTACTCAGGGGTGCGATAGTGAAACTGATGTTGTTTGAGACTCTTGCAATAATGAAACTTATAAGAACAATGGCAAAGAAAACTTTACACTAATCCTTCAAATGAAAAGTGTTTCAAGGAAGAAAAAACATGAACCATCCTTCAAACCTAAAGATGTAATATTTTCTCCTTTCCATGCAAAATGCACATGCAACTTTCGAGTGAAACAAAAGAGAAAATGAAAGGATTTTCTTTCTTCTTTTTATTTTGAAATGCTTTCAAGATGAGAAGAAAAAAAAAACCTATGCTAATTACATTTTATTTTTCACATAACAATGCAAAGAAATGCAAAGAAAGAAAGAAACCTAAATAGCATAAAAACTAGGTTTTCTTTTTTTATTTTCTTTCAATCAAAGCAAAAAGATGCCAAAAAAAACTGCAGAATACACAGTTCATGGCCCCTCATTTTTATTAAAAATTCAATCTAAAAATAAGCCAAAAATGATTGGAAATATAGAGAGACAAGAGGATCTCTTTGCAATTTCATAGACAACCTGAGCCTTGAATCTAGCCAAACCACGGTGAACAAAGGCCCCTGGAACTCAAGAAAACATGAGAACCCAAAGGTTTCCTAAAAGGAAAGAAAATCCTTTTGAAACAAATATTCAAGATGATAGGTATGCGTGTTGTGCATATTCATCATGTGTGTGTATGCGGGTTGTGTATAATGCAGAACACATATGTACATGGGTTGGGTAGAGAACATGGCGCATACACCACTGGAAATTCTAAAAAAGAGAAAGATTCAGATAGAGCACTTAGATTAGGGAGGTTGGAAAGAACCTAGAAGGTGACCAGAGATCCAAAAAGACTCATAAAATACAACAAAAATAGGAATTCAAACCAAAAAAATATCTCCCAACAAGACCCTAGAGTGACTCCCTAGTGGATTCGCCAATTCTGTTATGGGGAAAATCCCCCTAATCTGGGTCTAGTGGCTAGGCAGATCCTTGACACCTTAAAAGACAAAAAATATTCTATTCTACCCAGACCAAATGAAACCTTATGATAATTAAGGGAAGAGAAAGAACATAGAAATGTGTACTTTAAGTCCTCACGGTTGTTGTCGATCCCTTTTGGTTGTTGTATGTTCCAAGATTGTAAGCCTCCTCCCAAAGATAGCCTGAAAATATGTTACAGAACAAACTATGAAAACATATGCATAATTATCAATATCATCTAAAGGGTTAGTTATTCATGAATGCATTCATAAACAAAAATACATAAACATAAATATCTGGGATAATAACCTTTTTCTTTTTTTAATAACAAAATTGGAAGTTACAACCTAAATTTTGTTGGCACCACTCCACGAACCTCACCTGGGTTCCTCTACTTTATCTCCAAGTGCACTATTATTGATATACGATCCTCACAATTAACATTCCAATATAAGGGAAAATGATGGATGATATAAGGAGGATGGATGGACGAGAATGATGGGGATGAAACTCAGAGCAGAATGCAGAAGGCTTGGAATACAAGGGAGAAAATTTGGCAGAATTCTCTTGCCTCTTGTTTGATATGTCCAAATGAACCCCCTAGGGTCATTTTTATATGAGAAAATGGTGGTTAATTCGTTTTCAAAAGGGATACATGAGGTAAGATGGTTGAAAAACACAAGATAGCCCATAAACTCCGCCGGAAAGAACAATTTTTTTTTATTTTTTTGCAACTTTTTAGAGTACATGTGAGATTTTATTTATGCACTAAGCATATGTATGCGGGATTTTAGGCATGCAGCTAGCATATGTACATTCTCTGACTATGCAATAGGGGACGTATACCATACAAAAACCTAATTTTTTTAGAAGAACTCCATAAAAAAGGGTTAGTAGATGTATGAAAGAGTAGGACAACATCCGAATTGATGAGTCAACCATTCACAATTTGCACATGTCATCACTTGATAAGTCACCATTAACTACCACATGCCACAATTTAATTGGATGCAACATGTCTCCAATAAGAATTTTCCACATGTCTTTCTCCATGAGTTTCCATGTGTCATTACATGAGTGGATGTTGGATCTTCCATGTGTAATAATCTTATAGGATTCAATGTGGAATTCCTCCATAGGATAAAATATGGAATCATTCATATCATGCCACTTGTCATCTCTTCACATGTTTTCAAGTGGAATAATGTTATTAGTTAGGATTTTAAAACAATTAAGGTATAAGTTTTAAAAGGGAGAGTAAATGAGGGTGTATGAGAGAGGGTTAAGTGAGGGGGATGGTAGCTTTTAGGTGTCGAAAGTGGAGAGGGGGGGGATTTGGGGGTAGCAGAGTTAGGGGGTGGGAAATGTAGGTGGCGAAGGAATAAGGGTGATGTAGGGTGAGGTAGAGGGGGTAGTTTGTAGGAAGCGTGTTGGCGTGTGAGGGAGTGAATAAGGTAAGGAGTGGGTTATGTCTGTGAGTCCACAAGTTCGAAAAAAACATAAAATTAAGTTCGAAAAAAACATAAAATTAAACTAAGTATGGAGTTGTAATGGGATGAGAGGGGTGGGGTAATAAAATAAAACTAAGTGTGGGAAGAGGAGAAATAAGGGATGAGGATAAGAAGGGGAAGGTGTGTGGGTTCGTAAAGGAGGTGAGCCCACAATGGTGTAAGATGATTTTTCATGGGTTATGAATCCATAAGAATTTAAGAAAACCAAGGTCTTGGGCCCAAAAATTTAAATGTAATTCCAAATAAATTGGCTTTGTTCCACATTGAATGGGTGTTTTTTATCACTTAAACGCAAACTTGGATATCTTGAGCATACGAAATCAAATTTCAGATCTGAAAAATGCATTATGAAGCCAAGACTGAGGGTTGTACCATGGACTTGTATTCTTTCAAAAAAATTCTTCTTTTGATATCATTTTCTTTTATGAATCCAAGAGCGGGAAAATATAGATGACCAATTTTTGGTCAACAAGTCACTGGGTAGAGCTAACTGGTAGACGACAGGCCCCACATGCTTGAGAATGGAATAAGGACCATAAAATTTGGGAGTAAGCTTATGAAAATAGCCATATTTGATTGAAGTCTTATTATAAGGTGGAAGATGAAGAAACACCTGGTCCCCTTCAACGAATTGACATTTAGAATGACCTTGATCGGATTACTACTTCATGCAATTTTGATCCATCACCAAATTTCCTTTGAGGGTATGAAGAATGGCCTCACGTACTGTAATATTTTTGTCAACCTCCTGAATCTTAGAGACATTTGGCATGTATGAGAGAATTGATGGTGGATTTTTTCCATACACTGTTTCAAAAGGATTCATGTGAGTGTATGTATGGTAAGATGTGTTGTACCACCATTCATCTAGTGGTAACCTTTGAGCCTATTGATTTTGGCAGTCAGATGAAAAACACCTTAAATATGTTTCTAAACACTTGTTGATAGTTTCATTTTAGCCATCATTCTAGGGATAATAGGCGGTTTTGATATGTAATTGGGTTCCCTTTAGCTTGAACAATTCTTTCTAAAAATTGTTGGTGAATGTGGGATCCCTATCAAAGACAATAGAATGTGGCATGCCATGAAGTTTGAAGATATTATCCATGAAAAATTGGGCCACTGTGGATGTGGTGAAGGGATGTTGTAGAACACATAAATTAGCATATTTGGAAAGAAGATCAACCACCACCATGATGACTGTCTTGTTTCCGGATTTAGGGAGACCCGCAATGAAATCCATAGAGATATCATGCCAAATAGAAGGGGGAATTGGAAGGGGTTAGAGTGTGCCAGGGTATTTGACTATTTCTCCTTTGTTGTGTTGATAGAAATTACATTGAGCCACAAAGGAGTAGATGTCCTATTTCATACCATCCTAGAAATAATAATGTTTGACCCTTTCATAGGTTTTGGTAAACCCTGAATTCCCAGTAGTGGGTGAATCATGAAGCTCAAAAAACACCATAGATTTAAGTTGTGACTATTTTCTTAGATAGAGATGGCCTTTTTAGTGAATCTCATTATTGTGCCAAGAGTACCCTAGAGAGGTTGGAGAATTTTCTTGCAATTGTTGGATCAAGAAAGATATTTTTGGATCTTGCAACCATTCCTGGCGAGCAGTTTAGAGCTAATTAGGTACAATGAAGGAGAGGGAAAAGAGGGACCCTTCTTATTCATATTTTTAGGAAAGAGTATAAGAAACCACATTTTATTTCACCTTCTTGTAAATGATCTCATAATCATAACGAGATATCTTGGTGACCCATTTTTGTTTCTCAGCGGATGAAATCCTTTGTTCCGGAAAATACTTGAGGATTTGGTGATAAATTTTAATATGGAAGCGTTGCCCCAATAGATAAGTACGCCAGATATTCATGACATGCAAAATAGCCAACATTTCCTTTTCATTGATGGATTGGCCCAAATTTCTGTTTGAAATTTTTTGGTTGGTTAAGGTCAAAGGCTGACCATCTTGCATGAGGACTGGGCCAATTACTTTTCCATAAGCATCACATTCCAATATAAAAGTCTTGGTGAAGTCGGGAAGGTCTAGGACCGGAGTCATGCTCATAGCATTTTTTAAGGCCTGGAAGGATTGGTCAACTACTGGAGTCCAAGTGAAGGCATTATTTTTAAGAAGAGAAGTGAGAGGTGCTGCAATTTTTCCATAATTCTTAAAAAACTTGTGATAATAACTTGTTAAACATAGAAATCGATGCAAGATATTAACATTTTTAGGGTGGGGCCAATCTTGCATAGATTCAATTTTCTTAGGATCCACCCATACACCATCCTTTCCCACAATATGTCCAAGGTACTTCACTTATGAGGATCCAAAGGAACATTTAGATTGTTTGAGGAAACGTTGGTTCTTAGAGAGTATATGGAGAAATTGATCCACATGGGTGAGATGGGATGTCCAAGTTTGACTATAGATGAGAATATCATCAAAGAAAACTAAGACAAAATGATGGATAAATGGATGGAATACATGATTCATGAGATTTTGGAAGGTGGAGGGGGCATTACATAGGCCAAAGGGTATGACCAAGAAGTCATAGTGACCCTCATGAGTTCTAAAGGTATTCTTGGGAATGTATGCTTCTTTCATGCATATTTGGTGGTATCCATAATGAAGATAAAGTTTAGTAAAGTACTAATCACCTCTCAATTCATCCAAGAGATAATCAATGATAGGAATGGGAAATGTGTCTTTGAAGGTGATTTTATTGAGGGAACAAAATTTAGGACACATGCGCCAAGTAACTTGTTTCTTGAGTACCATGACCACAGGGGAAGAATAGGGGCTACAACTAGGGCTAATAACACCTTCTTGGAGCAACTTGTGCACTATTTTCTCAATTTAATTCTTTTTGGAAAAGGGATGACGATAAGGGAGAACATTGGGAGGAAGAATACCAAGAACAAGGAGAATGGAATGATCATGAACACCATGGGAAGGGGGAAGTCCCTAAGGAGTGGAAAAAACAACTTGGTTTTAGGAGAGTATAGATTGGAGGTAAGGATGCATAGAGGGTATCTCAACTGCTTGAATTAAATGGAGTTGGGAAATAATACCTTAATGACCTTTCTTGAGAATATTTTCCATTTGATGGGAATCGTTGATCTGAGGAGAAACTATTGTGATTCCTTGGAATTGATATTGTTTTCCCTCCTGATGGAATTGCATGGTTAATGCCTTAAAATCCATGAGAATGGGGCCTAAAGTGCGTAACCATTCAACACCTAGCACAATGTGACAACCATCCATGTTGATGGAAAACATATGATATTTCAGGTGGTACTGTCCAATTTGAATATCTACATTTTCACAACTCCCACCACATTTCATGGACCCTCCACTGACTATCCTTAGTTGAAAATTGTTGATCGCACAAATATAGCAATTGGTTTCCTGGGCAATGCAGCGGTGAATAAAATTATGGGTGCTTCCACTGTCAACAAGGATGATGACTTTCCTATGCTTAATATATCCAATGAACTTGAGGTTTTATGAAGAAGAGAAGCCACTGAAGGAATGCAATGAAATCATGGGGTCAACTTCAGGTGGGTTAGCAGGCTTTGTAGTAGAATCGAGAAGGGGTATCTCTTCAATAGGGGGAACTATAGCTTCTTCTTTGGAAACATCCTTCGAGATGGCCATAAGTTTTTTTTGTTCCTTACACCTATGCCCAGGAAAATATTTTTCATCACAATTATAGCAAAGACCCTTGAGTTGGTGCTCATCCATTTCTCCCAAGCTAATTTATGTACCTTGAGGGGAGTGGTAAGGGGGAAAGGATTTATGGGGTGATGGAGAGGAACAAAAGAGTTTTTTTTTTATGGGAGAAAACAACTTGTTGGGATTCCTTGGCATGTTTCTTATCTTCCAACCATGTTTGTGGGTGATCCATGAGGACCTAGGCTCAAATTTCATCATTTATGTCATTGATAAAGCATTCCTGAAATAATTCATCTATCATGCCCTCCATTATGAAGGCCAAATGCTCAAACGAAGTTACAAATTCTTCCACTATGCTTGATTGTTTCAATTAGGTCAAACGTCCTAAATGGTGGGTGTCAGTGTCAAAGAATTCATAGATTTACAATGAACCGTCCAGATTTACAATGAAATTATGATATACATTTACAAGGAAATTTTTCCTTAGGGGGCTTCACCCCCGAAGCCTCGTCGAGGGTCTGCCTCCCCCTGGACCTCGCCAGGGGGGTAATCCCCCCCTGCACTCCCCTGTGTGGATGAGTGTACATTCTTCTAGGTTGTAAATTCTTCATGGGGTATAAACATGGCTGAAAACAAAGACCTATGAATCAGGAAGATAATCAGGATTCACAACCAACAATCTCCCACTTGGAGATTGATCTCAACAACTCTATCGTTGTTGTATCTGCTAGACAATGAACCTTCTTGGACCTAGAAAATTTCTCATATTCACCTTCATTCTTGAAGACCAACTGAAACTGAGCAAGAACTCAGTTTCTCCCTAGTTACTCCCTTTGTTAACATGTCTGCAGGATTCTGCCTAGTATGTATCTTTTCCAACTTCAAATGTCCATATTCCAAGATGGATCGTATGAAATGGTACCTCAGATGTATATGCTTAGTCTTTGAATGGAAGGATGAGTTCTTTGCAAGATGAATGGCACTCTCAATGTCATAGTACAACCTGCTATTCTCCTGCTTCTTTCCCAATTCTTACATAAACCTTTGTAACCAAATCATTTCTTTACTAGCCTATGTAGTAGCAACATACTCTACTTCTATTGTTGAAAGTGAAACAACATTTTGTAGTTTTGAAATCTAACTTACTGTTGTTCCACCTATAGTAAAACATACTCTGTGGTGCTCCTCCTGCTATCTTTATCACCTGCCATATATGAATCAACATATCCCTATAGAAAAGTGTTTGAACCTCCAAAACACAATGCATGAGTAGTAGTACCTCTCAAATACCTGAGAATCCACTTTACTGCCTCCAAATGTTCTTTACCTTGATTTTTCATATACCTGCTAACAACTCCCACTGCATGTGAAATATTTGGTCTTGTGCAAACCATCACATACATCAAGCTAATAATTGTTGATGAATAAGGTACCTTGGACATGTATTCTATCCCCTCATATGTCTTGGTACACATTTCCTTAGTTAATTTTAAATGTTTGGCCAAAGGTGTACTAACTGGTTTTTCATTCTGCATTCTAAACCTCTCCAACACCTTCTCTATGTACTCACCCTGAGACAATTTCAATTTGCGATTTTTCCTGTCTCTTGTTATTCTTATACCAAGGATTTGTTTTGCAGCACCCAAATCCTTCATCGCAAATGAATTAGATAATTTATTCTTGAGCACATTTATATCTTGCATATTACACCCTGCAACAAGCATGTCATCTACATACAATAGCAAGATAATATAGCTTCCATTTTCTAGATTTTTAAAATAAACACAGTGATCAAAATGACATCTACTATAACCATGTTCTGCCATAAACCTGTCAAACTTCAAATACCACTACCTTGGAGCTTGCTTTAGGCCATACAATATATTATTCAACCTGGATACCAAATTCTCCTTCCCTTTGACCTCATACACCTATGGATGTTGCATATAAATATCTTCCTCCAAATCCCCATGGATAAAATTTGTTTTTACATCTAACTGTTCAAGATGCAAATCTTCTACTACCAAAAGACTTAAAATAGTCCTAATTCAATTCATTTTAACAATAGGAGAAAATATTTCATCAAAATATATACCTTTCTTTTGTGCAAACCCCTTTACGACAAGTCTAGCCTTGTACTTCTTTTTTCCTCCATCTTCTTCCTTCAACTTGTAAACCCATTTATTCTGCAATGCTCTTTTTGATACAAGAAACTAAACCAAGTCCCAGGTATGGTTATTTAACAAGGAATCCATTTCCTCTTTCATGCCTTGCTCCCACTTCTTTTTGGTGTCTACCTGCATTGTGTCTTCATAACATTCTGGTTCACCAGAATCAGTCAACAATAAATAATACAATGAAGGAGAGTATCATTCAGGGGGTCTAATTAACCTGGTAGATCTTATAACAACACTTGCAGGAGTTTGAGGTACCTATTGCTCTTATTGTTGTACATATTGATTTTCTGATTCCTTTGGAATTTCTTTTTCAGTGATCTCATCAAGCACTGTGTATTCTATTTTTTATTTTTGTTGTTTCTTTCCCTGCAACTGATCTTTGTACATGAACTTCTGATTGAATATGACATCTCTAATCCTAATGATTTTCTTATTTTCATAATCCCATAAGAGATAACGAAAATCATTAACACCATATCCGATAAAGGTACACTTCTTGGATTTTGCCTCAAGCTTTGTTCTATTTTATTTACCAATATGGACAAATGCTTCACAACCGAAAGTCTTCAAAAAAAATAGTTTACCTTTTTACCTTTCCATGCCTCCTCTGGAATTATACCATCCAAAGAGATTGAAGGTCCTCTGTTTATTAAGTAAACAATAGTATCTACAACATCTAGCCAAAACTGAAAGAGCAAACTAGCATGCAATCTCATGCTCCTTGCACACTCCATGATTGTTCTGTTCATCCTTTCTGACACACCATTTTCTTGTGGTGTTCTTGGAACTATATTCTCTCTATGAATCCCATCGTACAAACAGTAATCATCAAACTCCTTCCTACAATATTCACCTCCATTATCTAATCTCAGACAATTCAACCTTTTTCCTGTCTCATTCTCAACGAAAGCTGTCCATTTCATAAAAGTATCAAAAACATCAGATTTTTGTCGAATGCAATAAACCCAAGTTTTTCTAGTTGCATCATTAATAAAAGTAACATAATAATGAGAGACGTCAAGAGATGATACCTGAGTTGGTCCCCATACATCTGTATGCACAAGCTCTAACCTTTCACTCTTCTTTTCTTTTCCAACTCTGAGAAATCTGACTCTCTTTTGTTTTCCATAAACACAATGCTCA
>JASDQU010190064.1:10100-23879 GCA_032191745.1 Picea mariana
TGTGTCATCTTGCATTTGTTAACGATATACATCAATGATTGGTAATCAAACAATGTCTCACCATGTTCGACCCCAACACATCTATTCACATGGTGTAGACTCATACCATGGTGGATCGTTTTGAATACTTTGGGTGAAGTACGAGTGTCACATCTTTTGTGCTCCTACTCGACACATATTGTACCATCCCTGAGACATTTTTACTTGCGGAGGATTAGTTTGTTCACTCCATTGGTTCCAAATATCCTCTGATTTGATTTCCAAAGATAGCTCCATTGTGTATCTGTTAGGGTCCTATAATATAGGCCATCTGTTTTCCAGTCATATATATTGGAATCTTTTTGATCATGCTGAAGGTACTTTCATGATAAGATGCTCAGCGGTAATGGTCCAGTGGTATATCCATTGCTTCAAACAAATATCCAGGTATATCTAATGTTGTCACATACTAAGTTTTGAATTATGATGTACCCATAGGAGTTTTTTCTGAAAGTTTAAAGTGGCATAATCAAGGATTTCATGAATTTGGTTCATATTTTAATTATGGAAACAAGTTAGATTTTCGGTGGCTAAAGGTCGAAATTTTATAGCCGTTAGCTACCAAAAGTTAAAACTTTCGATAGCTAAATGACTTACTTACCCCTATCATAAGCTGCCAAAAACGCCAAATATTTCAAGGGTTTAAAGTGTCTTATCACTCTCATATCGACAGTTGTACACACATCATAATTTGTTGTTATATTGCCAAAACCACTTTCGGTTATCATTTGTCCAATTTCATAAAGGATTATGATTTGTTTGTCCCTTTTCCAATCAAGTAATGATAACCCTAGATCGTGCTCATATAGTTCAATTGATCCCTAAAAAATGGTCACGATCTTTTTCATTCATTGAACTGGTTGATGGTTTGTTTGAGGTTGTGTTAAATCTGCCCATAGTCTACCAAAGCTTTCATCATTTGGCTCTATTCTTGACTCTCATCATTTTATCCCGCCTCCATGTTCATTTGAGTCCACCTCTCTCCCTTACATACCCTAGATCCTCTGTCATTGACCCAGTTTTAAAGCATTTTTAGCAGTTCTGGTGATGAAGATCTCAATAGGAGGTGCTCTTCCGAGGAAGGAATTACAAGATGCTTCATACCTTGAGGCACACCCTGAGGCCTGCGAATTTTTTAACAATGTTGGATGTTACATGTTCTGCCAGAAGCTCCAGGGGTACCATCAGGGTGTCATAGAGGCATTTTCCAAAAGCTTTGATGGATTTAAAGTTCAACTTGGGCTTATTGTGATGTAGATAGATGAAGCCTTAGAAGGCTAGCAACAGTTTATTTCATCATGGTATGATCAAACTGATAGTTTTAGAGGAGCTCAGCAGAAGGAATAAGACTTGGGACTATCTTTTGTTTTGGGGAGAATTTGGACAAGAAGTTCAACTAAATAAAGGATAAACTTCCTCACAACAATTAACTTCTCCAAGAACAAGTAAAAGAAAGAGGAGAACATTGTCACCTGTAGCAACTGCAACACAAGTTTCCCCATCAAAATAAAAAAAAACAAAAAGGAAGCTAGAATTTGGGAAAATGCAGAGGATCAAGGAAAGGCTACAATAAGAAATATCCTAAATCTGCCATATTCAGATTCAGATTTAGAGCCATTAGGTGAAAAAATGGAAACTCCAGAAAAGGGAATACCTGAAACATCATCAAAGAAAAAGGTTAGCAAAAGCCTAAGGTCCAGAAACTGAAAGAAGAACTTGCCGAGTTAAAGGTATTAGAAAGACATCTAAAAAGAGAGAATGAGACTCTTAGAAAGTCATCTCTCAAAGTTGATTCTGCATTGCATCAGTTGGAAATTAAATATGAGACTATAAAGCACAAGAATAAGAAGATACTCAAACATAATAACATGTTGCAAGACATGAACAAAGTGTTGAGGTTTAAGCTTGCTCACAAAAAGCTAAAACCTAAAGCTCACCTCAGTCTTGATACTCTAGTTGAAGTTTCCCTTGATTTCAAATGAAGTGATTATAATAGATGAGGTAGGGTTAATGATCAAACTCAACCATTTTTTATCAGTTCGAGGGCAATTAGAGGTTTCTCCAGCTAAAATCGGTTTCGAATTCTATAATTAGCTATCGAAAATCATTCCCAGAAAATCAACAGCTAAATACACTATGTTTTGACCTCGTTAGCTGTGGAAAGTTCTGTTATAACAAAAAGCACATAAATCTCCTCAGATCAAAGAAAATGGATTCCTCAATGTGCTCAAAGGCTTCCAAAATGATTTTTCAGTTATGATACATCCTCAAGGTGATGGTGTCAGGTTAATATCAGATTAGTTGTGTTTTATAAGTCAAAGCATAACCTATTTCTTGGGATTGTGTTGTATTTTCCCTAGTTTTAGAATAGTATACAACAAGCAAAGGAGAGTGGATTTTTAAAATCCGAGAGAGGCTTTTGTTCAGAACGGGCTGAAGAAAAATAAAATCTCCCATATTTTACACAGGTATCAATAGTTGGGAGAATCAAAGCCATCTCCAAGCCCTATTTTTCAGGCTTCCATTTTTTCCTGTTTTGGTCATAATCTTGCGAAAGATGTTTTGGAAATATGGAGATGAATTTGTTAAACCGAGAGAGGTTTTTTCTCAATACAGACTCATATACAATAAAATCTTTCATTTTTCGTACAAATGTCATATTTTGGGAGATACAAGCATCTGAGTTGACCCCTATTTTCAACAGTTCGACCCATCTTTCATGGCAGATAGTTCAAAATTTTCAGGGATTTGTTTCTATATTTGGCCATGTTGTTGATTTCGACCTCCTAAGCTCGAGGGAGAGTCTTTTATATAAATTGTTGTAATTAAAATGTGTGGGGGGTTGGACCTGAGTTGTAAAGATTTTCAGGGAGTTTAAAGTGATCCTTTTTGATGAATACAAGGACATTATGTTTCAAGATTCCTGTGTCATAGTTATGTGGTGAAGTGCTTCTTGATGTGATCTGTTCTTCTCTGGTTTCACATTTTGTTTCTTTTTGTTATTGTTTATAAGAAGATTAAGTTGAGGAGTTTTTTCAAGAACCTTGTTTTGGCTTAAAACAATATTCATGTTTTCTTCTGAAGTATGAATGTAGAATTCAGGTAGCACTTCTCTGCATTTGAAATGAACCCTAATCTGTTCCTCTTTTTCCATCTCATAAACTACAAGGATCCACTAACATGACTACCTTGCCTTGTTTCATATGAGATCAGTTATTCCTTCATTTGATCACCTTAAAACCTTTTTGACTCCATTTTTCCCAATGGCCCTCTTCTGTTGTCCCAACCAAAACTTCAAAAAACAAACCTGTACTCTCATAACTAGCCTAATATCCAAGCCAAACAAAGACAAATCATACAGAGAGATCCCTCTCTGAGTCTTGGAGGGATAGATCCCTGACTCGAAGTGGTTTTTTGGTTACCTCTGTCAATTTCTTCTTCAACCTGAGAAATTACGGAGTGCTAACAATATCCATTCATGGCTATGATCTACTTTTTCCATGGATCCACTGTGTATTCCTCGTGGCCATGATTGCTACTTTATATATATCATATGGATCCATTGTGTATTGTTCATGGCCATGGATATCGGTCATACTTTCATATATTCCATGGATCCGCAGTGTACTTGATTTGGCGGCCATGCTTACATTACTCCCGAGCAAGGGTATGCTCGACTCAAGAAGAGAATACTCTTGATCTCTGCTAATGATTTATTTTCTTGGATCAACCGTTCATGAACCTTAATTGGATCTACTTCAATGAGTCCTCACCTCTCAGATTTATAATGTATTTTAGCCATCGGTTTCCCTTTTGACCTCACACAATAGGGGGCATCTGTTATACCACAAATTTCCACATCAATTGCATTTGTGAGATCGCTTAGTCATTTTCCCTAGCTTGCAAACTTAAATCCTATCCTCCTTTATCAAAATCACTTAAAAAATAACATTTTGTTTCCATCCGCAAGTCACCCATGTGAAAATCGTGGATGTCCTCGCCTTGCTAGTTTGCAACTAATGGATGCCCTAAAAAATATTAAAAAATAAAAATATTCCACATTTTTGGTGGGTTTTTCGGCTGGGATCGTTCCAAAAATTCCCATGGCCCATAAACAATGGAATTCAACCACATCAACCTGTTGAGAATAGTATAAAAGCACCTATGAGGGCATGGGTGAGGAGGAAATCCTTGGTGCAAGATTATGTTGATAGTTTTGCAAGCTTCCCTCATATTCTGATCCATTGAGTAGCATCCCTGTTCTGGAAACCAATTTTCCAACATTCCTTCGTCCCCTATATATGATCGTAGGGTGTGTTTCTATTCCTTCTGGGTCATCCAAGGAAGAGTCATCCTATAGGGTTGATGCTTGAAGGGACAACGAAGGAACTTAGGTAGTTGGCTTTGAGGCAGTATCGACGATTAGAGTTAGGTTGTAACTACCTACTCATAATGTTTTCAAGAAAAAAATTCTCTTTCCCTCCATATTTGTGTAATATTTTTCAATATATTTGTATATGCTTACTTGCTTTACATATCTGAATTTTCTTATTACATGTATAACTTGTTTTCATAACTACTTGGTGGCAACATAGACTTGATCTCCTTTTGCATGCTGATACCGACAGAGATCAAGAGAGAATCAAAGGTCAATATTGAGGAATGACATCAAATGATAGGATACAAGGTATGACCTCATATCTTCTCTCTTCCTAAAGTAGTTATTTGATTACCAATTTGTATGTGTGAGGGTAGGGTTTTCCTTTCGAGTACAACTGGGTTATGTTGTGACATGACCCAAGGTCACAGGGAAAAATCCCATAAACAGAATTGGAAACCATGTTGAGGATCTTTCTCCTATTTTAGGTCGTTCAGAGGTTTTCTTGTGTTGTTTTGATTGCCGTGAGTTTCTTGTTTTCTGAGCTTTTCTTTCCAAGCATCTGCCATCTAGAAATTTTTTGTAAGTTCCTAGAAGCGTCCTTTTGGATTAACTTTTTTCTTTTTTCAAATTATACTGATCCATCCTTGCTTTGTCTTTTTATGAGTCATGAATATCCATGATTCTCCCTTGTATGACCCACAGATGTTTGTTAGTCCTAGTGTACACAATTGCATATATGTGTAAGAAACTTGTTTTTTAAGCCTTTCTCTCTGTTCTGGGAGGGTCTGGTTTGGTTCTTCAATATAATTTGAGCCTTCTGGGTTTGCTTTTGCTTTTTATTGTTGTGTTAAGTCTCTGAAAACTTTGAAATCATCTAAAAGATCTTGTTTTTGGTTAGGGTAGTCTTTTGGTTATAAGGTTGTTTAGGTGTATCGAAAGGTCAGTCGTGTGTGGCTGGGTTGAGTTTCTAGTTTCATTGTTGTGTTTAAGTGATTTTTGAATATTTTATTTTTTCCTCTTTACTTTCTTCCCTTTGTTCATAAAAGAAAAAGGAAAATCACATCTCATTTGTATTTCATTTCTTTTAGTAACAGAAAAGACAACACTACTTGTTTGTTGGTCATTCTTCTCTGGTTCCCCTGTCTCAGAACTTTTCAATAAAATAATTTGCTTAGTAGCACTCAGGTATTTAGGCATGTTGCTTGCTTTGGTTGAAAGAAAAATAACATGAAAAAGCCTAGTTTTTTGCTAGTTAGTTCTCTTTCTTTCTTTGCATTGTTATTTGAAAAAGAAAAAGATACTAGCATAGGAAAAAATTGGATTTCAAGGTTTGAAGGATTGTTCATGCAGTTTATTTTTTGAAACTCTTTTTCATTGAAGAATTAATGTAAAGTTTTATTTGCCAGTGTTCTTATAAGTTTCATTTTTTCAAGAGTCTCAAATAACATTAATTGCACTTCCATATCCTTTGAGTAAAGAACAACCGCTAAAATGAACGCTAAACTTTATATGTACTAGACTTTGTTTCTAGGGTTCACAAACAAATTTAGGGTTAGTGCCTTGGATTAGGATTGGAGAGATAACTCTCCAAGGTCATTGAACACACATTGGTGTTTGATTTAGGGAGAGCAAAATCCAACTTTTGTATAAGTATAGCTGGGAATCTCCTCTAACACAAGAGTCAAACACGAGGTTGCGTAAAGGAGAGACGAGGATATATCCCCTCCAAAGCTTAACTAATTGTAGTGGAGAGATTGTATATTGGGGGATTTTCCTGAAGTGATATTGACACGTCTCACGTCAGTCCTCTGGAATTTTTTTTGGTTCAATTACCTTGCCCATATGTTTGATCCCGACTATCAACTATACCCCTTAGACACTAACTGTGAGTTGGTAACTTAGTTTCTTTTCCTAGGGATCTCATAGGTGATTGCGAGGGTTTTCCATGGTACCTGGGGCAGATTTTGTATCACACTTTCAGTACTGTCGGAGAGTGCCTCTTGAAGCATGGGTGCTTGCACCAGATAAGGCTGGTTAGTGGAGGTTAGGAAAACTACTTATCACTCCTTCATTCGCTAGTTCATCAGACTTAATCAACCCGTACCTTCATCCAGAAGGTGCCTTTTCACTTTTTCATTCCTTTGGACTTAGGACCTCATCCACCTGGGTTGAAGTTTCAGAGAAGTTTTTTGCTTGTGATGTTTCTCTTAGGATTTTTTATTGGAGTGTTTCTTTTTATAGTTGTCCTTAAGTTGTTTTAGTATCACCACTTTTGGATCATTTATTTAGGGTGGTTGACCAACCACTCAGCTAGTTGGGAAGGACCCTTGGTCTTTCTCTTGAAAGCATGGAGCTGCCTCTTAGAAGGAATGGGTTTTTATACAAATGGTTCACCAGAGCAAGTGCATGAGAATTTTATGGACTTGAACAATCTCGCAAGGGATGAACCTATCAGTGAGAAATTCATGCGCAAATTTATTGAGGATACCAACCAAGGTACCCCTTCCCAAAGGTATCCTTGTGCTTTTCCTTTCTTTGGAAATGTTAGTGCGCCCTTGATGGCCACTTTGAACATTCCCGGGTTGAATGTAGTTCTATCGGTTTGGTTGTGGACCACTATGGATGTCTCGAATTCTCTTGATTCTTCTCAGATAAACATTTTATGTCATATACATCGTATGGATGTTGATCCTTCACCTTTTTCATTAGTGAAGTCTACTTCTCCTTCTCCCTCTTCTGGTGAAATTCTAGCTACTAGTAACCATAAGTCTAAAAGGAATAGGAATAGGAAGAGTAAGAAGAATAAGTCACCAACCTCTGCTAGTCATGTTGGAGACTTGTCACCAGTCTCTACGAGTTATGATGGGGACAAGCAACCAACCTTTGCAAGTCATGCTGGAAGCACAAGTCCAATCACTACGATTCATACTGGCACTAAGTCTCCAATCTTTGCTATTCACGTTGGAGTTATGCTTGGGACAAGCAACTAACATTTGCAAGTCATGCTGGAAGCAAAATTTTAGTCACTGCGAGTCATACTGGCACTAAGTCACCCACCTTTGCTTGTCATGTTGAATACCTGTCACCAACCTCCATGAGTCATGCTGGTGACCAGCAACCAACCTCTCTGGGAATGAGAAACCAACCTTTTCTAGTCATCCCGAGAATGCGAAACCAACCTGTTATCACAAGAATTTGTAGCATATCTCATTAGAATCAGACAGTGATTCAGATCTGACCTTAGGAGCATCTTGTTATAAATCATGTGGCATTATGTCCATGATTTCCAAAGGGAAACAAAAATGTTTGGGTTTGTACAGTCAAACCACCCTCAAATCAAATTAATTAGAGCCACTTGTTGCGCTCGTATTGGCCACAGAAGAATATTTGCATGGCCTCGAGGCGTCAGGATTGACCCGAAGAAAGTCGTTGGTGTTGCCTGGAGTATTCATGGATGTCAGGCCCCGTTCTGATCCTGATGAAGGCATTTATTGAAACTAAGGGAGGTGGTTGAATCCTCGTCTCAGTACGTAAATGGAAAGCCAGGAAGACTGGCAGATTTAGAGCTCGCGTCTGACAATAGAAGATTGTTTGCACAGTCTGACAAAGCAAACTCCAACTGAAAACTTTGAATGCAACAATCCGATCACACTCCTGATGGTTGCAACAATTCTGCTTATATATAGGAAGCTTTGATATTTTGTAATGGTCGATGGTTGAGCTAGGCTCCCTTATTGTAATATTTTGATGAAGAACACTGGTTCTTTGGTTATGTAACTTGATTTGTGACTTCTTGATTAATCTAAGTCATTTCTTCTTCCATCTGATACTGAGAGAGTTTATGATTGACTGATTCACATGGATTTTTGTAACTGTATTATGATGAACGTTTGATTATAGTGTTGTTATAATGTCTTTCAGTTTCCTTGAAAATTTGAATTCAAGAAGATCTTGTGTTTGAGGTTTTTCCTTCTTAGGCTGTTGGAAGGCCTGATGTCCATAGAAAACCTCTACACTTTCTCACAAAATTCTTCCTCCTATTCACCTTTACTCCAAATTACTGACCGAAGTTGATACAAGACCTCAATTGCTTGTGCATGCCAGCCCTAATTTTCCAAGTTAGAACGTTATTATCTCAAGTCTTATCCATTTTACCCCCTTAAAACTCATTTACATTTACTGTATAAACTGATAGGTACTGGGCTTATCCTCATTACATTCTGAGGGTGATTCCTAGTGCTAACATAAATGGCGCCATTGCCGGGGATGAATTTGAGCAGATTGAAAAGCTCCCTTGGAAGAATGACATAGATCCAACTCTTGATGGTAGACAAGAGAGGGATACATAAATTGACTGTAATCATCTACCTGACGACTCCACATCAGAGACTCCACTGGGGAGGATCCTACTAACATAAAGATGAAGGGAATGACTAGGTATCAACTTATGAGATTTCTTCATGAACTTTTGTTATTCTTTATCAGCTCATTTTTGTTTTTCCCTTCACATATAAAGAGGATGATATTGTGTTTTGTTTATTTGGTTGATCACCAACCTTCCTTTATATATCCATCCTTGGAAGAAGAAGACCTGCTTTCTACCTGTGTTGTAGATGATGATATTATATCCTCAGCTCAATCTACTCATCAAGATGTGTTTCATATTGAAACCCCTCCTGAACTCAATCACCCTTGCAGCCCTGAGGAGGTTGAAACTGATCCACAACCTCCTCAAATCTCATCACATCCTGTTGTTACTATTGAGCCTTTCCATCAGTGTGCCAAGCCTCATATTCAGCCCACTAGTTTTCAAACTAGAATCAGAGGCAAGTTGTTTAAACCTTTAAAGCTTCCATATCATCTTCATCCTTATCCTCCTGATTTCTTTAAGTACTTTCCCCATTTTTTTGGAGAGGATCATGTTACAACTGTTAGGCATGTGGAGGCTTTCGAGAAATTTATTGATCAGTTTGAGATAATTTATGAGGATGTTACCATGAGGTTGTTTTCCAAATCCTTGTTAGGAGATGTTGGTGTATGGTTTAAGGGTTTGGGAGCTGACTCCATGGGTTCTTGGGTTGAATTATGCAATACATTTTTAAGGTATTGGGGTGAGAACAAGTCATTTGATCAATACCTACATGAGTTCACTACTTTGAGAAGGGGAAAAAGGGAAGTTTTGTATGCTTTTAATCAAAGGTTTCATAGTTTGTATTGCAGCCTGTCCTTAGAAATTAAACCTTCTGAGACTACTTCCATGGTGTATTACATACTATCTCATCACTCTGACCTTTTTTTTTTATCTTAGGGAAAGAAAATATACATCTTTATCACAATTGTTCATGGATGTTGAGGAAGTGGAGGAGAACCTTCGAGCTTGTGGCAGGATTCAAGGTCAGTATCATATCAAATATTAACATGGTGGGGTGGGGGGTTACTTGTTGTCCCTATGAAGGAAATACTGTGGATGATTTTTTCTTCAAAGAAGGTATCAATGAGCAACCATGTCTTGATGAAAATCATGTGTATGAACAACTGAAAGCAACAATTACTACTGTTCCTGAAATGGATATTTTTAACAGTTATAGTCTTGATGAAATTACTATTTTAAAGGTTGATCATAGATGTGAAGGGAAACCCATTTTTGATAAATACTCTAGTGATGATGAGAAACAATCTTATCTTATATTTGATCATTATGAAGACAGTAAGGATGATGCAGAGGTTGGCCTTGTCACATAAGACATAACCCGAGAGTTTGACCAGGAGCAACCCTTAGTTGAGGCACATGAAGAGATCGTTTATACACATCCATAAGTAAATAAACAGTCATCAGTGGATCAAAAACCTCCCATGTCCAGCCTTCTTCCACTTGTACCTACAATTCACAACAAGCAAATTTTTGACCCACAAATGCATGTGGCTATCATTCAATCAAGTATGCCTGTAGAGGACTTCAATCCAGCTGTCAGCAGCTTTGAAATAGTGAAGGTAACCTTTCATAAGTTAATCATGTGTTGCCTTCAGTTTCATGACCCTGTCGATGAGTA
Organism: Picea mariana; assembly: GCA_032191745.1. NCBI lineage: Eukaryota > Viridiplantae > Streptophyta > Pinopsida > Pinales > Pinaceae > Picea > Picea mariana. The sequence continues at coordinate 20,571 of JASDQU010190064.1, forward strand.
CATAAAGTTACACTTTTCAATTGCTTGGAGCATGCAGGCTTGATCTTTTTATCAACATTTGAAGGTAATATGGGTGATCATAAGAATGAAATTAGCCAACTATCACACTTTCCTTATTTCTTATGGATCATTTGCAGTGAAGCTAAGGATTCAGTTATCAAACAATTTGAATGGCTATGGTGGAAGTTTGGCTTCACCTAGCCCACTGTAAAAGTCAGTTAGTTTAGGTTTTGTACGTAAATAATCTCCCTTAAGATCAGATGTGTTTGTTTTTTATTTTAAAATAGAATAGTTTAAGTTCTCAGTCTGTTGCCTTCAGCAGGATGTTTTATGAGCATGACTCCATAGCCCAACAACTAAGGCACTAGAACTACTTGTTATTGGCAGCTCGCAGGGAGCATGCCATCTCTTGTGGAGCTAGATGTTATCACAAGAATTTGCAGCATATCTCATTGGAATCAGACAATGATTCAGATCTGACCTCAGGAGCACCTTGTTGTAAATCATGTGGCATTCCGCCCATGATTTCCAAAGGGAAACAAAAAAATTTGGGTTTTCATAGTCAAACCACCCTCAAATCGAATTAAGTCAAGCCACCTGTTGCACCCGTATTGGCCACAAAAGAATATATGCATGGCCTTGAGGCGTCAGGATTGACTCGAAGAAAGTCATTGGTGTCGCTTGGAGTATTCATGGATGCCAGGCCCCGTTCTGATCCCGATGAAGGCAGTTATTGAAACTGAGGGAGGTGGCTGAAACCTCGTCTCAACACATAAATGGAAAGCCATAAAGACTGGTAGATTTAGAGCTCGCGTCTGACAACATAAGACTATCCGCATAGTCAGATAGAGTAGACGCCGATTGGAAACTTTGAATGCATCAATCTGATCACACTCCTGATGGTTGCAACAGTTGTGCTTATATATAGGCAACTTTGATATTTTGTAATGGTCGATGGTTGAGCTAGGCTCCCTTATTGTAATATTTTGATGAAGAACATTGGTTCTCTGGTTATGTAACTTGATTTGAGACTTCTTGATTAATATAAGTCATCTTTCTTCTTCCATCTTATTTGCCTCTGATACTGAGTTTATGATTGATTGATTCACATGGATTTTTGTAACTGTATTATGATGAATGTTTGATTATAGTGTTGTTATAATGTCTTTCAGTTTCCTTGAAAATTTGAATTCAAGAAAATCTTGTGTTTGAGTTTTTTCCTCCTTAGGTTGCTGGAAGACTTGATGTCCATAGCAGACCTCTACACTTTCTCACCAAAGTCTTCCTCCTATTCACCTTTACTCCAACTTACTGACTGAATTTGATACAAGACCTCAATTACTTGTGCATGCTAGCCCAAATTTTCTGAGTTAGAACGTTATTATCTCGAGTCTTATCCATTTGACCCACTTAAAACTCATTTACATTTACTGTATAAACTGATGGGTACTGTTGGATTACTGAGAGGGGGGGTGAATCAATAATAGCGTAATTATAATCCTTTTTCTTCAAATGTTATATCAATGTAGAATGATTATCCAATAATGAGCAGTAAGAAATAAACAATCACACACATACACAGTACACCAGTGTTTTACGTGGAAACCCAAATCGGGAGAAAACCACATAATGTTTTTTCTTATATGTCTTGAAGAATTACATTCATTGGAAGCACCAACTTCCTTTGTTTTCCAACTGCAACTGGAAGGAGGCTCCAACCCCCTAGTTTCTCAGGCTACAACCTGAGGGAAGCTCCAAATCCCCAATTCTTTGGCTACAACCAGAAGGAGGCTACAACCCCCAATGTTCTCCAGCTACAACCGGAAGGTGGCTACAAACACCTATCCTTGCCCCGTCCTGCCACCCTGAAGTAGAAGTAGAATGATGGAACCACTGTCACACTATCACTGTGAGATATACCGCTGTAAACCTGTACCAATAAATCTGAACCATGGATCAACCATGCATCAACCTGTACCTCAACCTGTACCATAAACAAATGCATCAACCATGCACCAACCTATACCATAAACAAGTGCATCCAACCATGTACCAAGTATGTACCAATCATGTGTCAACTACTCATCAACTATGACTCATCAATATGCATCAACATCACCAACTATACACCTCATGTATGTGCACCAACTCATCAACTACTTGTCTCAACCATGTACTCAACATGTACCACAACCAAAACCCTCATCAATTTCATCATCCAAATATGATTTGTAGCTTTGTAATAGACTTGGTGTATATTATCACATTCTTGCAAACCTTCCTTAACTTTAAAAACAAGAGACTAGCATTTTCATCAAACTTTTCTTTAGTCTCACATGCCTAGTTTTGGATTAGTCAACAACCCTAACTTGAAGTAATCATAACTTTGAACCTGTAATGTATAAAGATCTGAAAATGATAGACAATGTTCTTCAATGTGTTTAATGCAATTCCTCCAAGTTTCACTACTTGGAACCTCTCAAAAAATGAGTTATAGCAAAAATGGCATACCTTGCTGAATTTTGGCTTATTCTAGAGAGCGACCTTGTAGAGCGTGCCCCGCACAAAATATTTGATGAAATGATCTAAAACCATTTCAAAGTATACTACATACTGTACCCTAACCAACACATTTTGTCTCACTAAATTTGGACTTGTTATGAATAAGTTATGATGTTTTTACCCAAAACACCTGATTTTGACTAGTTTCAGGACTGACCACAAACCCTATTTTCCACGGAGTGTAACTCCCAAAATATAACGACCCAAAAGATAATTTTTTTTTTTTAGATACTTGGATATGTTTTCTCACTTGCATAGAAATTTCATGGTTTGAATCATTATATAAAAAAAGTTATAGCAAAAATGGTGAGATGACCTATAAATAACATACCTTAGAAAGCACCATCAAAAGAATTTATCCTTCCTTGCATTTCGGCCTTCTTTTTTTCACCTTCACTCAAAATTCCAGTTTAGATATCATTGGTTACCTCAGACACATATATATATTCAATATACTCAAGTGTGATTCAAATGAGAGAGCCTTGCCTCTTATTTATACTCTCCAAGTAGCTTCCTTAAAAACATCTTCTAGGTCACTTGGCCCACTTTCCTTATTTTAGGGTTGGGTCCATTTTTAATTTCTCCATTAAATTTATTATTGAAATAATTTATTTTGTATTCACTTTGAATTATAATACACTCATCACTTCACTTTATTATTTACCTTTTAAAATCTCTTAAACCACTTTGACTACTTTGACCTTTTGGGGCTTCTAGATGACATATGAGGGTCCTCCAACTTCGTAA
>JASDQU010190065.1:9880-20267 GCA_032191745.1 Picea mariana
AGGCTTTATTGTTGTTGGTGGTGACCTTAGTGGCCTTTCTCTCTAGGTTCTTACCCGAGGTGACTGTGGAGGGGAAATTCTTCACGGTACCTGGAATTGACGTTGACCAAACTCACTCGGGCTCCTTGGAGGGTATACCCATGATTATGTGTGGGATCTTGCACCAGGGTGTCAGTCCGTTAAGTAGGTCATCAACGTAACTTTTCCACCCTAGCCCAGGCCCTTCTTGTCTCATTGTTGTGATGTTGGATTTCATCACCAACTAGTGACTTTGAAATTAGAAGGTCATGTTTGCCTGGTGCTGCTTTCTAGATTTTGTTTACTAGCACTTGTTGTTTGTTTCTCGAAGTTGACCATAGGATTTTCTTTGCACGGTCTGTCGGTTGTTTACAATAGCTCCTCCATGTCGTTCACGTAGAATGCAGGGTTTATCTCCAGAGAATCTGGAAGGTTCTCAACCCTTGCCCACAAGCACACCTAGAGGCTCTCCTCGGCAGAGTGAAGTCCCAGTCGTCACCACACCACAAGTGGAACGCACTGACTCTCTAGAACACTTTTGAATTACTAATACTCGAGAGGACTTTCAACTTCGCTCTGATTCCGAGCGACTGATTATGCGACTGAATTCTTCTAGAGAATTAGTTGTTACATCTTCTAGATCACCAGTTGGACCCTTTCCCGGTATAGAAGGCCAAGATCTTTTTTGGTCTACAGGTGTTTTCCGATGAGACCTTTTTGGTCCAGGTTCCCCTATGGTTTCTAAAATCAATCCACCTATGATTTCCAAAATCTCTAGTCCCGAGACAGTACCGTTGACTATCGCTTATCACTTTACTGTCCCTGCCGAAATGGCCCATCTTATAGCTACTACGAGTGTTCCAACCGGGTTTCCTGCGGTTAGTCTTGCTCCCATCAACACACCGCGAATGCCCAATGTCACTCTGACATTACCACCTGGATACCGTGCGTTGAATGCTTCCATTCCTACTCCTGCACAAACTCCATCTGGCTCTCCTAGTGGTCCTTCTTCTTCTGGGCACTTTCTTCCCAATTTTGTCCCGACACTCCCTCAATTTCCTTTTGGAGGACCTTCTTCGTCTTCTACTGGCAATCCTAATGCTAGTGGCACTATTCCATCATTCACTCCAACTTATCAGTTTCTGGTTGGTGGACAATCTCATCAAGGTAGTATAACTCAACCCCCTCTCAGTTGGAAAATGCCAATTGGGACATTGCCCTCGATTGGCACACCAGCTTCAATGGGAGGGGCAACCCCACCTTATTGGAAAAATATACCTCCGTCCTTGGCCCAGTATTGGAATCAATTGATACAAAATCCTTCCCAATCGACTGGGGGGCAGCAGTTTCCAACTGCGTCCATAACACCCCCTAGTATGGGCCAACCATATCCAGGTTCGTTTAATCCCATTTGGGGGTCGAATGCTCAAACTCAAGCCTCTGTTCCAGGGTATAATACGATGAGCTACTATCCTGTCCAACCACCACCGAATATGCCTGGATCTTCACATTATATGCAGACTGCTTATGGTCCTACTGGTTTGCCGATAGGACTTCCTCCCCAAAGCCACCAGTACCCGCAGGTGAATCGACAGTTACCCTTTCTCACCACTTTGGATCTTCCAGATTTGTCAAGGATTTTAAATGATCCTATTCGTCACTCTCCCCAATGGCCTGCTATACCAGCCAAGCTTCCTTCGGACATCCCTAAATTCGACGGCAAAGTGGGAGAGGACCCAAACAATCACGTTATGACTTTTCACTTATGGTGCTCATCCAACTCGTTGATGGATGACTCTATTCGTTTACGTCTTTTTCAACGAACCCTTACCGGTTCTGCTGCGAAGTGGTATATCAAATTGCCATGAGGTTTCTTCTCTGACTTCAACACCCTAGCTATGGCTTTCCTTACACATTACCAGTTACCGATCCATTATGACATGGGCACCAAGATTTTGACTTCCTTCAAACAGACTAAAGGCACTCATATATCTGATCACATCCATGAGTGGCGAAGGAGACAACGTCTCATTAAACTTGAGCTCCCCGATCAGTTACTAGCAGAATGGTTTACAAAATCATTTGTGAATGAAATCGATAAGGACATTGCCATGGGTGGCGTAGTCACGGAGGAGCAGGTTATAAGTCGTGCTCAATATCTTGACCTCGTTTATTCACAAATGGGAACCCTTTACAATTTACTACCCGACTTACCTCGTCCTAATACTTCCAACACTTCAACTACTCCAGCTGCCTCGCATGCAGCTGACGGTGTGATTGGTACTGCCCAAGCCCAATCACACTCTGCTTCAAGCACAAACCCTAAATCTGCTTCTTCTAATGTTCAAAATGCTCTGTCTCCTGCCCCTCCCACCGGTAAGACCTCTGAGGTAAATGTTGTTCAATATACCCCAGCTGGTAAAAACAAATCTAAAAAGGGTAGAGGCAAGAATAAGGAGGTCAAAAATACTCCTCAAGCAGAGCAAACTAAAAATACCCCTGTTGATGATCGGGATAAGTGCAAACCACGATACCCTTGCCTTATCAATGGTGATGATCACTACATGAAGGATTTTCCATGACGTGCCGAGGTTACTAAGTTCCTTCAAGGAGCTCCAAAACCATCTACACCGATTGTCTTGTCCCAACCCTTCCCTTCTCAACAACAAGCTCAGTTGGTCATTCATGATCAACCCTCATCTTCTACCACCTCCTATGTTTTCATGTGTACTAGTGATTCTAAGCAGAACAACGTTGTGCTCACTACTCGAGCCAAATATTATTCTCCCTCTAAGGAGAAGGTTGACGATTTACCCCCTTCCTTGGTACAACCCTCTCCCATGACTCCACCTACAAACGGTCCTCTTCATCTCGAGCGACCAAGCCTCGACACAATTCTGCGACCCCCTAAGGGCGTCATTCGAAAATCGACTTTCAATCCTCATGCTCGTGCGGCCCAGAACTATAGCATTGTTGAAGATCTGGCCCAAGCACCTTCTGCGATGTCATCCCTTGAAGTCCTTCAAACTTGTCCTGCACAACGGAAGGAAATGTTGAAAGTTATTGGTGGAATTGACCCAACGGACATGAATTTAATAATATTTGACTTGGAAGATCACATTCCAAGGTTACCCCCTCAACTTGCGTTCCAGATACAAGTTGTTGTCTCTAACAAGAACATTTGTCGAACCGTTATAGACGAGGGTGCCTCGACCTGTGTTATGTCTCTTGCTTGCTGGAAAGCCATTGGCTCTCCTTCTTTGAATGAATCCCAGAACACTCTTAAAGCCTTCAATGGCTCTGGTTTTAATCCCTACGGTGTTCTTCCCTCATTGCCCATCATGTTAGAAGGCAAAACCGTCCAAGTTGAAGTGGAAGTCTTCGACGCTCCCCTTGATTATAATCTTCTGCTTGGATGCAGCTGGATCAATTCCATGCACGCAGTTGTATCGACCCTTTTCCGTGTGTTACGTTTCCCACACCAAGGTAAGGTTGTTACCATCGATCAACTCGCCTTCTTCAATTCCGATACCTGTACGGGCAACGTATCGTTTATTGCTAAAACCCCACCGGGTTATGAGAATGTCAGTGTAGGCTTTCTCAAGGAATCTTCGTTAATGGGTACTTACCCCATTCCACCGCTCGATGTTCCACGCCCATCTGTTCCTTCCATCAATATGATTTCCACTTTGCCTCACAAACTTCCTGCCTTTAACGACCCCTGGATAGTACCTGACCCCAAAGATCATACTCGTTTCGGCGACGAAATGTCGTTAAGTCCCGTTGAATCCGCCTATCAGGCCATTCAATCAGCAACACCTTCTACCCCCTCTCTTGATGCATTGTTTCCGGATCCTTTTCATGTTATTTTTCCCACTGACGAGATGATCATGTCTGTCATGGAGAAATACACCCCTTGGGACAATGGGCATCATCGTTCCATCCTCTTTCTAGAGCAACATACTCTTGAGAACTACCAACGGATTTCGACTCCGTTGACCGTTTTTGTCATCTCCATTGTTCCCGAGTCTGCACACGATGTGTTTGTTGAAGGGAATTTAAGTAATATCTCACCCACGATTCCCATTGACATATCCATCAAACCTGGAATCATCGAAAATGTACATATTGGAGCTTCATGTTCCCCTGATGAAATAGTCACCTATACATCCCTGTTCAAAGAGTTTCATGACATCTTCGCCTGGAGTTACGAAGAAATGTCGGGTATCGACCCTGAAATCGTGATACATGAAATCAAGACATATCATGACGCTAAACCCGTTCAGCAACGCCTTCGTCCCGTTCACCCACGTAAAGCAGCTACTATAAAGCTTGAAGTCGAGAAACTTCTGAAAGTCGGCTTTATTTATCCCGTGGCTCTCACAGACTGGGTTTCCAATCTTGTCTCGATTGACAAGAAACAAGGTACGATTCATGTATGTGTTGATTATAGGGATATCAATAAAGCTTGTCCAAAAGACAACTTTCCTACCCCTTTCGTCGATCAAATTGTCGATGACTGCGTCGGAAGCGAAATATTCTCTCTCATGGATGGTTTCTCCGGCTATAATCAAATTAACATCGTTCCCGAGGATCAACATAAAACTGCTTTTATTTGTCCATGGGGTACTTTTGCCTATCGGAAACTTCCTTTTGGTCTCAAGAACGCTAGCACCACTTTTCAATGCACTATGTCTTATGCTTTTCATGATATCAAGCATATCATTCAACCCTATTTGGACGATTTACCCGCTCATTCTATGCGCAGAGTCGATCACCCAACCCACCTCCGGGCCATTTTTGTTCGATGTCGGTTCTACCATATACGTTTGAATCCTCACAAGTGTGTCTTCTGTGTAGAATCTGGTCGTCTTCTAGGTTTTATCGTTTCGCATCAAGGGATCCAGGTGGATCCTTTGAAGGTTGAGGCAATCCTTAATCTCCCTCCTCCTTCTACACTTCGCCAGTTGCAAAGTTTGCAGGGGAAAGCAAACTTTATTCGTCGTTTTATCCCAAATTACGTCGAGATAACTCGTGGTTTTACACGGCTATTAAAGAAAGATTCAGAGTTCGTCTGGGACACGATTTCCAACAATGCTTTTGAAGCTTTGAAGTTGTCCCTAACACGAGCTCCGCTTCTCTTTCCCCCCGATTACAGTCGCGATTATTTCCTTTATCTTGCTGCCTCGGAGTATACCATTGGCATGGTTCTCGTCCAAGAGGATGATGCTCATGACGAACATGTTATTTACTACTTGAGTCAAAGTCTCACACCGACTGAAATCAAGTATCAACATGTTGAAAAACTGGCCTTGGCTATCGTTCAAGTCGTCCAACGCTTTCGGCACTATATCCTCTCACGCAAAACTACGGTGATTTCTCATTACAACCCTATGCAACACATTCTGACACGTCAATTGCTAGGGGGCAAATACTCCAAATGGATTGTGATACTCCAGGAGTTTGACTTGGAATTCGAACACGCCAAGTCTAAGAAGTCTTTAGTTTTTGCTGAGTTGATATGCGATTTTCCCCATTCTGCAACGGAAAATGTAGCAGTAGATTCATTACCCGATGAATCTCTTTTCCTTATTAGCACTGATGATCTTTGGTATAGGGATATAATTATATATCTCCAAACCCAGAGTTTCTGGCCACCTTTGTCCAGCACTGAACGACATCGAATACGCTATCAAGCTCGTCAATACATTATCCTCGGGGATAATCTTTATCGTCGAGGGATTGACTCTATTTTTCGGCATTGTCTAACGTTCGACGAAGCCGAGAAAGCTCTGAATGACTTCCATTCTGGAGCATGTGGTGGTCATATGTCCGGGTATGCTACTGCCCAGAAGATCTTATGCGCCGGATATTTTTGGCCTTCTTTGTTTAACGACTGCATTACTACCGTTCAGAAATGCCATGCCTGCCAGACCTACAATAAGAAGATTCGGTCACATCCTGCTCCTCTTCACCCTGTGGTCTCAGTTGGTCCCTTTGCGAAATGGGGCATAGATTTCATGACATGTCACCCTCACTTGGCCGGGGGGCATGGTTACATCATTGTAGCCATTGATTACTTTACAAAATGGGTCGAGGCGATGCCGACATTTGACAACACTGGAAAGACCGCAACTTTGTTTCTTTTTAATCACGTCATAGCTCGTTTTGGTGTTGCCCAAGCTATCATTACCGATCACGGTAGCCACTTTAGGAATTTTATGATGTCTGAACTTACTGAAAAGTTGGGTCTTCGCCATGATAACTCAATGCCCTATTATCCACAAGCTAATGGCCAAGTCGAAGTGATTAACAAAGTTCTCATCACTATGCTTCGACGAATGATAGGGATTCATAAAACAAGTTGGCACACAATGTTGTTTTTGACATTGTGGGCATACCGGACATCTGTCAAGTCCTCTACTGGGTTTACACCTTTTTTATTAGTCTATGGTGTGGAAGCCATTCTCCCTATTGAATGCGAGATACCCTCTTTAAAACTAGTTGTTGAACTCCTACCCAACACTTCTGCTAAAGAAGAACGTCTATTGTATCTAATGCGATTGGACGAAACTTGACATGATGCCACCCTAGTCATAGAAGCTCAGAAAAAGCATGTCAAGGCCCAATACGACAAGCATGTCAAGCCTCGCATTTTTTCCGAAGGTGATCTTGTTCTTCACTATGAACAAGATCAAGATATGTTAGGAGCTAGGAAATTCGAACCCATGTGGTGAGGTCCTTATATCGTTCGACAAGTTTTGGAAAAAGGAGCTTATGAGTTGGTAGATTACGATGGTATCCCTTTGAGTGAGCCCAGGAATGGGTTGTACTTGAAGAAGTACTATGCATAAAATCATATGTGCACTAGTACTTGTATTTTTATTGTATCATACTTTTAGTGTGTTACTTTAGCTTGCTTTTTTCATTATCTGGTCTCTGCCCTTATGTGACATTGTGTTTGATTTCCAAATGCCAGAGTCTTCGCTACCCTATATTGGCTTCGCTGATGGCGCTAGCCGTAGTACTCAAAACATTGATTCCACTACGTGGGCAATTTACACCCCTACAAATGAACTTGTCTCTTTACGAGGTGTGTGCCTCGGCCATGCGACCAACAACATTGCAGAGTATAGCGTCGTTATTGAATTATTGGTTGATGCTATCTCACTCAGAATTCGTCATTTGGTTGTGTGACTTGATTCACAGCTTGTAGTACTACAGTTAAGTAATGTCTACTCTATTCGAAGTCCTACTTTGTTACGGGTGTATTTGTGAATTCGCCTCTTGGAACGTTATTTTGATCACATTGAATATCAACATATTCCTAGATGTCTAAATACATTGACAGATGCATTGGCTAATTATGTATTGGACAGACATTTGAATCATTTATAAATCAATCACATCAATATTCACACAATATAAGGTAAACCGGTAGAAGTCGTCTGTATATATAACGATCAAAAGAGTTTTTTTTTTTTACAAAAAGTTTGTCTGAAGACCAAAATGTCAAAATCTGAAGCTTATAGTTTCTACAAAGTGACGTCATGGATGACGTTCACGATAACACACGATTGCCCGAGCAACCCTACGGAGCAGTTGACTAATGGACCCTGATACTCCTACAGTATGACGTTGATCACGTCGTGGAACCTCTTCCAGAGTCATGTCTGGAATATCTGCAGTTAAGCCCTCCAGATTTTGTTCCACCACTTGATAATCCTCAGCATATTGTGGCGCTGCCACTACCTCTTCTCATCGTTGAATGGGAGAAGTACCAGAAGGTCTGTAAGGTCCAACATCTGTGACATCAACAAATGATTTTGTATTAGTCTTTGGACGAACATATAAAACAAAAACATTTGAATATGATAAAAATTCACAAAACATTTAAAAAAGGGAAAAAATGTGTGTACTTCTTACCAAGGTCCCCCCATTGAGCATCCTCTGGTAATACTAAATCTGGATCTCCTCGAAAATCCAACCCAGCATAAGCATAGTCATCAACCATCAACATCTGTGGTTGAAGCCAGTCAAAGAAAGTATCATCATATTTGATGATCGGTCATGCTATGTGCCGGGCCATGAGCTGACACCATCTCAACATCCTTGGATCCCTGGGAGCCGATAAATTCCACTCCACCTGTAGTCTCAGTAATGGGACCCGCTCAAGGAAGAAGGACACCAGCAAAGATCCGTACCTGAATTTCTTCAGGTCACCTCGTCTGCATTTGGTCAATTGTCTTTTTATGCTACGAAGCACAGCATCTGCCTAGTTGAACACCCGAGGCTCAGTACACTCAATAGCATACTGGAAGTAACTCTGTAACGCCATGTGAGGAGCAGAACTCCCAGCCATCCGAGCTATGGTGAATAGGATAGTACGAAGGGTCAAATCTCGTACCCCCCAAATAGCTACTTTTCTTTTCTTTCTCTCAGCCTCGGGAACGCAGTGTAAATGGCAGTACTCACTCATCTGCAGCCCACCACCTCTGCTACCAATCAGGCTCAAATAGTACCCCCTCCGTGACAATCCAGTCAAAAAGTAAATGTCCTCAATGTCTAAGGACAGTGTGTGGACCCCTACGTGAAATACCTGCTGATCAGGGTCCCACATACGCACCAGGTACTCTAATAGTCTGACTTGGGCCCTCATGCCAAGGATGCGAAAGTACTTCAGGAGTCCACAGTCTCTCAAAGCAGCTATAGTAGGTGGATGATTTTCGGCCATTGCATTGTCTTCTTCATGTTCCCTTTCGCGCCATTCAAGCACCATTTTGATGGCCAATTATCTGCATAAGGAACACAAAAGGAAGGTTAGCAACTTTTTTCATGCTTTGGTTCTTTTTCATTGGGTAAAAATTTAAAAAAAAAAATGAGCTTTGCGGTTCTCGCAAGTGCCCTGTGTGCACAGTGCGAGAACCTCACATGCTGCTCAAGGGTCACCTGCGGGAATGCCCCATTCTCGCAGGTCCCGTATAGCCTGCCTACGAGAATGGCAACGCACAAGTAGGGCTCCAAAAAACAACTTAAAAATCAAATTTTAACCAATGAAATTACAAAATTAAACCATGATTGTGTTAAGGACTAAGAGCCTACCTTACTGTTGTTGACGGCTCGTTGAATGAACGATCGTAGCTCCCGCAATATGACGTTGAACTCTGAGGGTAAAAGAGGGGTTTTTTGAGCTCAAATAGTGGAAAGGTAAAAATGATGTGGTAAAAAGAGTATTTACTCAGTTTTATTTACTTTTACTATGTCATTTGGTTTTTTATGATTTTTTATCTATTAAACCCTAATCCCTAATGTCATTTTGAGTGTAACTTTTGCAGGCGTGATGATTTTGATGGTCAAATACAGGGATATGGATATTTTTTCTTTGTCATCGCGTGTTTTGATTGTTTTTTATGGTTTTTATATAAAAACCTCGAGTGTGGTCTTTGTTCGTTCTTGCGCTCGAAAATATATGAGAACGCGATCGAGCATACTTTTATCACTTTTTCGGGCTCAACAAAGTTATATGAAAAAGGAACCCCCCTGGAGTCCTCTTTAAGCTCTTTTTAGACTCTCTAGACATGAAAAGATCACCGAGCGATCTTTCTATTTTCACGCTCGATAAAGTATCTGAAATAAGTGTCTGGTGAGTGATAATTTATCTCTTTTTCGGTCTCATCTAGACTATTTTACGAAAAAGGAACTAAGAGAGTTCTATTTTAAGTGTTTTTCCAGACTCTATAATCATGAAAAACCTTCGAGTTTTCTATCTTTGGACTCGTTAAACAAACATCGACAGACCCGTGATGGGACCGAACCACTTATTCTCAGGGTTCGTTAAACATACTCCGAAGGACTTATCCGAAGGATAAGCTTATATCAACAAGCATATGTTATCCTCCTCAAGCTTGCTTAAAAATAAAGAGGTACTCGCCAGAAATGGTGGGGGGGAATTTGGGAAAGGGATATGTTTTCATCTTCGTATTGATTGGCAGTAAGTGTCGCTCTTGAACATGACACCCCCTATTCATCATTTGAAGCCGGTTTGGGAAATCCATTTGTCTCTCATTTCGATTTGTTACAAGGTCATACCCTGTGTCGTCTTTGATTCAATGCTGCCAAATCATTGGTCGTGTCGTTCATATGTTCAAGAGAAGTCCATCTGAAACCTATATTGAGTCGGCCATCTGCAGTTATCCATTCTCTCCATGTCGGCCTTCCCTGTGTCCAGTCCAATTCATATCATACTCTGTTTCACCTTCAAAATCTGTTACTCATTTCGTGTCATTGATGGGGGATACATCAAGGCCCTCCTGTGACGAGTTTTGTTCCGTCGACTTTAGCTCATTATCCGAAATCAAGACTTAGAAAT